>JABWIB010000572.1:90159-113373 GCA_016617825.1 Platyplectrum ornatum | reverse complement strand
CTGGAAACATCATCTCTCAACTCTAATACTATTTGTAACTAATAAAATTTACTTCCCCTGAAATTCAACTTGGTTTTGCCCACTTGTAACTTTATTTGCGTCTTAATATGCAGCTCCATGAGCCGCGAGGAAAGAAGACGCAATATTTCCCCTCTATGCAATGTGCATAAGCGGGCGCGAAAACTATTGAATTGGCCCCTACGAGTTCCCTACTATAAAGCACAGTCCTGTAGGAGATCGCAGTGAAATGGCTGTCAGCAGTCGCGACTGATAGCCCAGTGCTGGTGGAATCCCTATGCCTTCCACATACATACCGTGATCATAAATCCCGCCCTACTGCTGCCTTCTAATAAGCAGCCTTGTCTGAAGCCGTATTATACATGGCAACATTAAGTTAATTACTTAACAGTTCCATGTCACTTCTTCTTTTCGCTGTCAATGTTTGCATGTATTTTTGCATCAAAGGATTTCATAGAACATGGGAAAAAGAATCGTTCAATATCTTTCTTTCACTTTATACACAAATCTAGCTTTATCAAAGAAATATACTCTAGAAATTGTTTGATAAAAAAAAAAAAATAATAATAATCTCTTTCCATCTCTGAAGCGGTTTCATTTATTTTACTACCCACTGTGAGCCTTATCAGAAGGCCAAGTATAAGAAGTTTCCTAGTTTATGATTAGGAAAGAATCTGATAGATTAGAAGACTCAATTGAAGTTGGACATAATAAGTATTACAGTATTACATGACATTAATCCTGCCATTCCATTACTTTCTCAATCATTGTGCACAGACTAATTATTCTGAAGCCAGCGATCAGCAGAAAATAGAAACATACTTACACTGGGCCGAAGTAATCTCTTTATTGCATCAACAAGGCAGAATCTGTACTGGTCCAGAAAAAGACTGACATTGAGAAGAGAACACGTGGATTACAATACTGTTTGGCATTTTAATGATAAATAGGACATTTAAAAAAAATTTAATATGAAATAAATTAAATGCACTCATTCAGTAAATATAATAAAGTAATTACGTGACATCATATACATATATAAAATATTAGGCAGCTATATAGAAGAGACATGAAAATTATGTTCTGTATGTTAATAGCATGTTTATAAAGTCGAGGTCGGGTACATTGTACATTAAGTACACTACTTGGTTCTATAATAGCAAAGAGTGTAGACAAGATGCGACCTACTGCTAAACAAAATCTGCAAGATGTACATTATCCTGGTGATCTTCATAAATAGGNAGCACACAAAGCCCTCATCAGTCAACGCAAAGGTGAATCGAAGGTAGGAGGCAACGCTCAGCTAAGAGGTCTGTTGAATAAAATAACACCCGCAAAGACGAGGCAAGTCTACAATATCCTCAGCAGGCAAATTGGATGAAAGACTCAGAAGTAATTCAAGAAGCCTCAGCACAGCTGCTCAACAACCACACTGAGGTAAAAGATGTCATTCCCTGAAAATAGTTAAGGATCTAGCTACTAGGTCATAATACGGCTTATTCTGGAGCGCAGGGAGGTCATGACTTCTTACACTAATGCCGGTATGTCGGTCAACGAGTTATCTAAAACACACAGAAAACCTGTTGGGTTTTTTGTTTTTTTAAAGCACTTTAAATACTATTATAATTATAATAATTTTATTTCCTTTCCCACATAGGTCTTATAGGCATATTAGTCTATTTTTTATTTATTTTTTAATTTCCAGTTATACAAGGTATAGATAACCTATATACTTGTGAGCTGAAGACTTGTGGGAGAACGTTTTAAAGCTTTTAAATCTCCCTTTTTTTAAATCAAAAGATTTAACAAGAAATTATTGTAGATGTGAATGATCACAAAACAATATTGGCAAATGCTATTAGGAATAATGAAAAGCCAGCAAAGCTTATGGTCTATTGCAAATAGAGCACAAGCTTTGACTGCAAGTAAAATACATTTAGTCCAGTGATCACTAAGATCATACCTCCCAACATTGCTATCAGCAAAAACTGGAATAAGCCTCACCCCTGCCGGCACCCAAGAACCTACTGTTTAGCATTTTAACTCACAAGGGTAGGGCCCTTCACACTCTTGTCATCTCCCTCTACCTGGCCCTATCTTTTCGCATCTTCTATTTCTCCTGAAACTATCTGTGTCAACTTCTTTACTTTCTTCAACCAATTGCTTTCTACTTCATATTTTTTTCACTATTTTTGTACTCCATTTTGTTTTCCATTTCGCACTCTACATCGCTATACTGTGTGTATATGTAGTATGCACAAAGCTCCTTCCTCAATATAGAACTCTTCCTACAGGATCCTGAGGTCCCCGATCCGTAGTGATAGGGCTTACAGTAAGCAGGTGTACTTAAAAGTGAGATTGTTGTCCTGCACCTAACAAGTGGAAAATGGTGGTGTTTTTTTTTTTATTTAGTTTTTTTAGAAGGTCTGGATAAATCTCTCTCTCTCTCTCTCTCTCTCTATATATATATATATATATATATGGCTATAAATGATGCCATAGAGTTCATGCAATCAGGTTGAACTTCAGGAAGGAGAGTCAGTGTTTTATAAAATTTCTTCCCGTCCCTCTATTTGTCTTATCCTCTCACATCCTACTTTCCTGTCATNTCAATCTGTCTGTCTTCTTCTCTACCATCCTGTGTCTCTATACACTCATCCTACACTCTTTCCTGTCTTCTACCTCTGTCTGTCTTCTTATTTCNCCATACTGTCTCTCCATCCTCTCCCTACAATCTATCNACCCTTCTGTCATGTCATTTCCATNACATGTCTTCTTTTCTCCCACCCTGTCTCTCATTCATCATCTGTTACTCTACTCTGTCCACGCTCAGCTGTGCTGTCCTCTCCCTCTGTCCGTCTTCTTCTCTTTAATCCTGTCCCTCCATCTACTCTTCCTCTATCCTCTCNACCATCCTGTGTCTCTATACACTCATCCTACACTCTTTCCTGTCTTCTACCTCTGTCTGTCTTCTTATTTCCCCATACTGTCTCTCCATCCTCTCCCTACAATCTATCNACCCTTCTGTCATGTCATTTCCATNACATGTCTTCTTTTCTCCCACCCTGTCTCTCATTCATCATCTGTTACTCTACTCTGTCCACGCTCAGCTGTGCTGTCCTCTCCCTCTGTCCGTCTTCTTCTCTTTAATCCTGTCCCTCCATCTACTCTTCCTCTATCCTCTCTTCTGTCATGTCTTCTCCATTATCTGTCTTCTTGTTCAATCTAGTCTCTCTGTCTGTTCCTCCACTCCGTCCTCACTACCCTGTGCTGTCTTCTCCCTCTGTCTGTCTTCTTCTCTTCCATCCTGTCCCTCCATCTACTCTTCCTCTATCCTCTCTTCTGTCATGTCTTCTCCATTATATGTCTTCTTGTTCAATCTAGTCTCTGTCTGTTCCTCCACTCCGTCCTCACTACCCTATGCTGTCTTCTCTCTTTGTCTGTCTTCTTCTCTTCCAGCCTGTCCCTCCATCTACTCTTCCTCTATCCTCTTATGTCATGTCCTCTCCATTATCTGTCTTCTTCTCTGACTCTAACTTCTCACCCCTGTCCTTCATCTGATCTGGTCTTCCCCACCTCTATACTGTCTGCTCCTCCACTCTTAACATTTTAGTATCATAATGTTATCTGTCAACTTTAAAACCAACAGAATTACATCCCACATGCACTATCTACTGCGTTCTCCCTCTCCGCTTAAGTAACAGCACTTATTTCTGTCGCTTTCCTCCAGCCTGGCTGTATAGTGTATGTTTGCAACGTTAACACAATTGTCGTTTTATTTCATCTTCTACAGCACAGGAAGATAGAGTTTCTGGGACAAACGCAACAACTGATTCTGAATTGTCTGCTTAAGTCTCTCTTCCAGCACTGATAACGTGAGCATAGTAAACATAATAAGCCTGCAATACTTTGCACATATAACTGCTAAGTGCATTTGTGGCTGCAAATAACTACTGAACAAGGTACTTGAGTCTTACAAGTGTTTGGGAATGTGACTATGGAAATTTATGAATGATTTAAGGATACAAACATCTCCTGAATGTAATCATGTATATACATGCATCTCAATCTGTGTTTTTTTTTTTTTACAGTGGCTTGTGAATAGATCTTGTTTTCATGTAAATGAGCTGAGACTGGCTCACTATTCAGAGAATCAGACAATGCCATCCGAGCTTGAATAAAAAAAAAGGAATTTAATCAAGACACCTACATTTCAGAGCTGCCATTGTGGCTAGTTATGCCATTGCCTAAACCCATGATCTTCAGGTCGGCAATCAATATAAAATTCTATCTCTTCTATGCTTTAATACATATTAATATATATATAACAATTACAGTATGGAATTATTTTAAGATTTTAACATGAAAAATACCCTAAAATGCTGCTTACATATTGCTCACTTTCTGTGCTGCAGGCAGTTCAATGGTTTATTCTCTCACACTGAAACACATTAAGACCTACAAAGACTTTAAAGAAAGGGCCGAGTTTAGTTAGTAGAGACCATTACCCNTACAGGCTGAAGGGGCAGCAGGATTCAGGAAAGGTAAGTGAAGAATCTATATCTCTCTCTCTCTCTCTACTACCCGACTCACAGTTATGGGGAGGCCCCAATAACAAGCCACCATCTGGAAGACCAACACTGCTTCCATCCCCATTGCACTGTGTGCCAGTCTGTAACTAACTGTTTCTTACGAGAGATGCACACAGTCAAGATTATCTAGCATGCCCAATATACACAGTACATACAGTACAGTACATAGTACATATACAGTATTTTTATAGCTATAGCAGTGCTTGAAGTGGGCCGGTATACACTGGTATGGTATACAAGAACCTTTCCCTAAGTGCTACCCCCTTTTATAAGCCTCTGACCCCTGATTTTGTGATCANTGTTCTTGGAATGGTTCTTCCTCATCCATGCACGTGATCTATAGTAAATGTATAGTATACACAATGACATGATTGGTAGCCTAAAGCATACATAAACTCTAAATAAGCTCAATAATAATAATAATAATAATGATATCACCAATAGTAATAATTGTACTATTAGCAACATGAACATCTGTTTAGATAAGTGTACAACATGTTATGACATACAGTATGTATATTGTAATATAAGCCCTAAAGTTTTGAGAAGGTTCAATTATAAATATATTTATTCCCCCAATCCTTATAATGGCTTCCAGTGCAATGGTCTAATGGTAATATCAGGTCATTAGCCGTCAGTATTATTTTACAAACTGGATCATGGGCTGAGAGTATCATGAGCAAAATAATATGGCAAAAGCCAGAGTTGTTTTGATATTTGTGTGAAGAGAGAATATAACTGTAAATCTCTTGGCAAGTCCTTGCTTCACCCACATAATCTGGAAAACATCCATATGTGAGCCTCATCTAAGCTCATGAGAAGACTGTTGCCCTCCTGCTCATGTCCGCCAGCTCTCTGATCTGACTTTCATACTTAATCTGGTCTAATCCTACCCAGCATTAACTTCATCTGTGCAATGAAACCTGTAGTATCTATTCTAATATACGGTGAGGAAGGCATTTACTAAATTACTTGCTGAAATCATATGGTGTTGTTTAGCTCTTTATTTTAATCAGATGATGCATCTCGGGGACACATTATCAGAGGTTTAGCTGAAAACCAGGGTTTGTCTTTTTATGAACAAAGAACCTTCCCGATATGACACCAGTTCCGCACTGTTACTATGTGACAGATGCCAATACAAACAGAATTATAAGGATGAATTCACACTATTAAACTCTCTAGTTGATGTATATTGGAGTGAATGTGACATATTCACTCCAGGGCACAGAACACCTATAAGACGGAAAGTCACTAGAAATAATTCAGGTGCCCGGTACATACAAAATGATAAGATACATTGAGTTCTCATACTGTGATATTTATTCATTTCAATCTATAATTAGTGATTCCAGTTCCATGATTTTTTTTCATGATATATATTTTGATCATTGCTTTTCTCGTACCTAATATTGGGATATTTAAATAAACACACTAGGGCATTTTAATTATTGTAGCATATATGTGTGTGTGTGTGTGTATACGATAATTGTATGATAATTAGTACACAATTTGGACTTTTGTTTTGGATCGTTACTCTGCTGGAAAACAAACTAAAATGTTGTGTTACACCTTTTGAACAATTATTCTATAGGTTATATTATGATAGAATATTACAGATTGTCTTGCATAGATGATATGTTATGCTTGTATATAACTTTTGTTGTTTTTATTATTTGAGGACAGGATTAAGAGATCAGATTTTTCTCTTTGTGATCAGACAGGATCAGCTCCGCAGACATATGCATAGATTCTACCTGAGCGAAACACATTCTGACCTATACAGAGGAATGACACTTCCAACAGCTTTTACCAAAGGNGTGTATGGTATTGTATGGCAATATACAGTATAGGCAAGCACTCTCTCTGCGCTCCCATCCAGACTTCTGCAGTTATTAAGCCTTCAGCTGGGCATCCACCACCCACTAGAACCATTATTATTCTAGTGTCATTGCTCCATACTGCGGCTCTGGTAAGTATATATTTATGGTGAGTATATGTTTAGAGTGAGTGTATAATAATATAATCTTGATAATAATGGAATTGGGAAAGTAATCTTCTAGTGTGTGGCCAGCTTTCTTACTATCATAGAAGCACACTTGTTTTTACTGTCTCCAGCACTTTTAATCTCTATTTCACACTTTAATAATTCAGTTTATAGAAAGGACAATAAAATGTGCAATAATTATTTTTTCCCCACAAGAAAACACGCAGTGACCACTGTTGCACATTTGGCCACACCGGGGTGACTAAAGGACTAAAAGTTAGAAATGGAAAAGTTCTAGACCTTTCAATGACTATATGTAAAGCATAAGAAGTACAATGAATAAGATTTACATGGAGAGAGGATTCATTAATTCTATTTCTGTCAACTCCTCTGAAATAATACCTGTTCTCTTAATTACATGTTACAATATGTCGTAGGATGATTTCTGCAGAGAATAAAGACTATGATACAATGTTCCTCCCCATTGCTGTGCCGTTAATAACCGTCTTCTTAACTTCTCCAGTCTTCAGAAACATCAGACTTAATTCGCCGCTGATGCCCGCGATTGACATGTACACGTTGCTTGATTTGGTATTGGTCTTGTGTGCATTTAAATCACTTTGAATAGCTATTACAATTCAACAAGAGACCACTGCTCACTCAAAGACATCTTCTTATATGCAAATTACTTGGGGACCCCACTTCAGATAGCTTGTGTCAAAATACAGTTATAGCCTGCATACTCTCCTACAAAACATTATTTTGTTGAACGGTTGCAATGCAATAAAAAAAAAAAACAGAAGAAGATGCACAACCTTGCGCTAATATCAATAGTCAGATCTTTAGTACCAAGTAAGCTAATTGAGCTGTTTGTGTTGATAAACTCCCTTCCCTCCAGACTGTTCCTCCCTGAACCATAATTATTTGCAATTTGCTTAAGTCGTCCATTTACAAATACGTCAAGCATGAAACATAGGCAATTTCGCAAAATGGAAATGCTTCTCAAAATCAATCTTCAGGAAATAATGTGGTAGAAGTTACTCTCTGATAGAAGACTACCTCATGACTGTCACATAGAGATGAATATTAATTTGTTGAGGTTAAGGCGGTTTAGTGCTTCATTTGTTGACTTTGTTCATCCGTCAGGGAGCATACTGAGCAATTATTCCAACAAACCTAACCCCCCCTCCTTCATCCTTTTACGAGTTACCATTTTTTATGTACTTACCAGTCAGCACACATAACAATGTCAAAATGTCCTTCCAGTTGAGAGACATCTGTCTCATTATCCCATCGTAAAACACTAAAGAAAAAAAGAAAAAGCACAAAAATGATTGTTTTAATATTTAGTATTTTAAAACCGCTGATGTTTTCATGACATTTTTTCTCCAGTGTTAAAAGCAAATAGCATATTTGCAAACATATCTCATGAACATTTGTATCAAGTCCTTTAGGAATCAAGTGATAAAGGAACCAACACCCTTTAATGTGTCTTTTTTAGAAACCTCAGCCCAAAAAAATAAATCTCGGAAGAGCTGAGAGAGGTGGGTGGTATGTTTACACTAAAGGCATCATTCATTGCACTTTATTTCAATGCCATTCAACTGTGTTCATTAGCTACCAGATTATAAATACCCGTAAGCAATGGTATTTCTAAAAAAAAAAAAAATCATCTTCAGTGACTGACTAGATCATAAAGAATAGCTCCTGTTTCACTTCACTATATGACTTTGGCAGCTATAACAATTTTCTCTACATGATACAATCAGATATTTTCAACAGTCGGCTATGAAGGCTCAAAATGTATCTCAACGTTGGAGAAATAGAGGAAAAAAATCAGATAATCATTGTTCCATATAAAAAGTGCCTGGTTAAAGCTGCTGAATTACAGAAAAAGGAATAATTTTGCTTAAAAGCGAGAATAAAAAATGAATTTTACAGGTATAACGTTTAATCCGCGCGCCTTTCTGGTGCCCAGTAATTCAGTTTTAGAAATAAAGCAAAATATGATTTATTAACATTGATTTAAAAAAGTGAAGCTAAAGTATTTGTGCTTATGTAACTCTCCTGTGAATGCGTTTATATTTTGTATGGTGTTGCAAGGGCTCTTTAACAAGAGCAAACTGTACGAGTCCTTTGCACACAATATCTGTGTGCAAAGAATAAAATTCATCAAACGCTACATCACATTCGACATAGATTTGTATCAATCTCCATGAGATTTCTTCTTATTTTCAAACTTTGGATACCGTTCCAAGCCTGCATATGTTTTTAAAGTCAATGGTGGACGGTATGTGGCATGTGGGAGGAGCGAAGATCTAAGCGGCGCCGGTAAGCCTGGATCTTGTATAAAATTTTACCATCTGAACTTGCAAAATTGTTCTACAAATTTTGAACAAATACAACGCCCTAAATAAAAATGAAATATGATTTAAGGGTATCAGATAAGGTAAGAAAGATAAAGTAGCACTTATCTACACATACTTTACCTGTAAGCCATATATGTCTGAGAGTTTTAGTATTATAATTACTGTATATATTTAAATGTTGGNTGGTCATAATGCTGGGATGCTGACTGCTATAAATGTAACAATGAACAAGGAAAACTAGTTACAGTGTATAACATAAGGANGCTTCAATGAACATCTCACAAATCAGCTCCTCCTTCCATATGGTACCTGCTGGCCTTTCTAAAGCTCCAATCCATAATTAAGCCTTAAGTAATTGTCCATGACCATGCTGCCTCTTTGTAGAGGATATTCTGTAGTTACATAGGTGCTCCATCTAACAGCTGGAAGTTGTAACCAGAGGAGAACTTTACAAAGAAAATCTGGTGACAACATAATCTGCGGAGCACCTGCTTTATAAAGTGCTGCATTATTGACATTTCTTGTCTCAACTGTCTGACAATATTATTAATAAGATCTCCTGTATCAATCCTAATGTATTTTTATCTTTTTATTTATCTTCATGAATGGTCATTTAGAAACATGTAAAGTGACAGTCTTCCCTGTACATTGGGGCTGAGAAATGGAGGATCATGATTTTTTCCATAGACTCAAGTAGGGAGGGGATTCATCTTGGACGTTTTAGCAGGACTGTATAAGGAACATTACAGTGTGCCTTATGTAGGAAATAGTATATGACATTATGTAGTCACAAGACAAAGACACAAGACAACCACAAAATGGAGATCAATACAGAAAAAAAAGAAATTAAGGCGATGAAGGATAATGAAATAACCTTCTAATAAAAACTTACATACATTGATGCATATACATTCAAAGGTAATAATATATTGAGGAATAAGGGCAGAAAATACTTATCACTTCAAGATTTAAGCAATATAAATAAAACACTTTGAAAATGATAAACTTAGTTCACACAAAAGTATCTTGCGGTTTGCAAGAAAGATGTGACTACACTGTGATCCAAAAAGATGGCACAACAGGGTCTGGATATCTGCCCAAGAAATTTTAAAGAAATATNAGGGGGAAGGTACTATGCATATAGTTGTATACTATGCTATGAAGAAATGCTCCATGTGCAATTTAGAGCCAATGCCAAATTCTCACTGGATCCTGCCATCCATGCCACAGGTAATCAGGATTAGAGGTTGAAGTAGAAATTTAGAAGTGGTGGTACAGACATGTAGAAGTGGTGGTACGGACATGTAGAAGTGGTGATACGGACATGCAGAAGTGATGGTACGGACATGTAGAAGTGGTGGTACGGACATGTAGAAGTGNTGGTACGGACATGTAGAAGTGGTGGTACGGACATGTAGAAGTGNTGGTACGGACATGTNGAAGTGNTGGTACGGACATGTAGAAGTGCTGGTACGGACATGTAGAAGTGGTGGTACGGACATGTAGAAGTGGTGGTACGGAAATGTGGAAATAATCAAATTAAGAGAAGTCAATGGAGATTTATAGTTTTTCAATGTAGTCAGTGGGAGAAGTGATGGTATGGCATCCTCCGTATACATTCCACTTCGAGCTCTGATCTGGATAGAATATAGATGCAGCTTTAAAGCACATACTCAAGTGATTGGCAAACCATGTAGAATTGCAGGGGAGGTAAATTTCATTAGTTGCAATCAGTATTAGCGTTGACAGATGATGTTTCCAGCCCANGTCTAATAACAGTGTAACCAGCGGGTCAGTATCTGTGTGCAACATGCAACAATAAAGTATTATCCCTGCATGCAAAGAATAAAACTAAAGTCACCAGGAATTCATCATGGTTTTGCTCAGATGTAACTTTCTCTTATTTTCTTAAGTCTGCATCTGGTCCTTGGACTAGTAAAATGTGAGTATTTTCCAACTCTTAAAATAAATTCTCATTTTCCGTCTGCAGCCAATCCTTTCAAAGTGGCTATTCAAAGACCAACTCCAACAAACCAGTTATAGCATGTCCTGTTATTCTTCTATACTGTACACATGTATTTGGTAATAATGAAATTAAACCTGACCATCTCCAGTCCTGGATGTAGCAGTCATCCATTAAAAATCACATATCTTTTTTGGATTTAGATGTATTTGAGGGAAGGAACTCAGTGAGGCAGGCATATCCTGAAACAAAGCCTGGTAATAATTAAAGCAGACAATAAAACAACAAAATAGCTCTCTCTCTCCATTGTTATGTTTACTTTCTACTGTATATATCATTTTCCTTCTCCCATCAGGATCACTGTGTAGCAGCATTTCAGCTCAGTTAACACGCTTTTAATTCCCATTTTGTTTTTATGGTAACAGATTTTATTTCATATTTTATTTTTATATACTGAAGCATGAAATGTTAACGTGCATAAAGACAAACGACCACATTGAGTTAAAAGATATATAAACATTCAGAAAGTTGAGCAATATTTTTAATTGGAGATTAATAACACCCAGTAAACAAAATGACGTCCTTTGAAAAACATAATCTTGTTTCCCAGCATGAGGTTGAAATCTATTATTCTCTAACTCCATATGTTGAAATACACTCAAGTAATGGCAAGTGACCCTAAGCCTTACATTAATGTAAATCAGTGCTGGGTGGGGAATCTGCTCCTGATTGCAAAGGCTGGAACTAAATCCGAGAGGAGTCTATTTCACATATGCACAATGGAACAACCAGAAAACGGCAACAACAAAAAACAAAACAAACCAAAAAGGAAAAACATATTTTTTTTATTTTAAGTAGATGAGACCGCTCTTTACATACAAGTATAATAAAGGAGGTGGGGGTGTATACAGAGCTTGTATTTCTGAAGTAGTACTACTGAATCCGCTAATGATTGAAAGTACTGTGCATTTATAATAGACTAATGAATGAAAATATGTTCTCGTTTTCACGTTTACTAATATGATTTTCAATGTGTCAGAATATAATTACAGTGCCCATTAAAAACTAAACTTGTCGCATTCTCCTGGTTTTTCAATTACCCACCCTTCATGTATTAAACTGATCACTAAGAGATTTCTCAAGTGGAATAAGACAGTAATTATAATTTCCAAGAAGAAAAAAATACTCAAACAAAAGGGGATTTTCCACGCTTTTACCAATATGGTCCTAGTTTAACTATGAATAATAACAGATGTTTTTATTTTATGATTGTTGCTTATGATCATAGACATTGCACATAAAAGTCTATCCAAAAGTAGTATAATATGTATTTTATAACGCTATAAGTTCATTATATAAGCAGTTGGGTAACTGCAGTGGGTACAGGCATTTTGATGAAGCGGAGTAAAATGTCAAAGGCAATGATGGTTTTGGCAGACTATTATTATGATCTCTCTCTATATATCTATCTATCTATCTATCTATCTATCTATATCTATCTATCTATCTATATATATAAATATATATATATACACACACACATACATACACACACACACTCCCCCAAGACTCAAAATGTGGTTGAATACGGTTATATGCCATGCTGTAACTTTATCCACTGATTTAATTGAAAAACTATAAATTCTATGAAGGAAATTTACTATACTACGGGATTGGAAAAGTGGGGGTGTTGCCCATAGCAAACAATCAGATTCAAACTTTCAGTTTCCTTTGACATACCAAAGAATGTGAGCTTGAATTTGATTTTTTTTTCAATCCCACGGTTTAGGCCCAAGTGTTTAAACCTTAACGTTTAAATTCTGTCCATTGGCTCCACCAGATTAGACAATACAGGCCTAATGACACAATCCAGATCCAGTTTAGTTTTCAGAATGTTTTAGTTTAGTTTAGGAGGAAACACCCAAAGAAAACCATATAAAGAGCACNCAACATTATATAGACTACCTAAATGTTCCTAACCCACAAATGATTGTATAACTCATCATAACAACAGAAAGTTGTGACATTAAGCAATTTCTTTGACTTGTTAGGGGGATCTTACCATTCTCATATAAATGAAAATCTTTGCTGTTCAACTTATAGGTAGCAGACATTTCATCACTGCTGGCTACCCACAGAATGAAAACCAAAGATGATAAAACTTTTACTTTCTATGATGATAAACTTCTGTCATTTTTTTTAGAGAAAGATTTCAAATATTACAGCTCACCATAGAAACTTGGAAACCAGTATCTATCAGACCTTAAATTGCATTGTAACTGGGCAGTCTGAGAAAATAATGTTCAATCAATACGGGTCACAGTTAAGTTGTGCGCCACTATCTTTGACAAACCCAAAAACCCTATATCAATACTTATTTTAGAGACAAAAGCGAAATCCCAGATAACTGGTAAAATAAGTATTCCCAGTGTCTTTAGTGTTCAGATGGACCAAAATTACAACTCTTCTCTTGAAAAATATCAATCATCTGTGAAATTTAGGTCTTAGGTAGTTGGGGAAACTTTTTTAGCTGCCATTTTGTCCTTGGAAAGGATACATGTAGTTTTAGGATTTAGATAAAACTGATATAAGAACAACTACGCCAATTTTTTTATTTGTACTTACCTCTTATCATTAACTTGATTTTAAATATTTTGACTTTTATAAAGCTTTACAAAACAGTGGTCGAAATAAGTGGTCAATATGTAACGGTGGGGTATACCAGAACTTTTTGCCCCACTAAGCTCCCCCCCCCCTTGTATAAGTCCTAGGATTTTGGATGCAACGTTCTTGAAATGCTCTTTCCGCCTCCATACCCCCACTTATCAATTCCCACTTCAACCACTGCTACAAAATATAACAATTTCAACAAACTGAACAAATGTAAAACTAAAGCCTATAACAGCTATAGCAACACAAAGGAAAGCATGGACACAAATGGAATTAGATTGCAGCAATGCTTTAACTGGGTGCAATGTTCAGAATTGTCTTTGATCAGACATAAATGTTTACATAAAAGTTACCAGACCATCCACTAGAAAAAAAACTAGTAAAAAATAAAATAAAGAAGTTAAATGAAAACATAAAAAATGTGGACTGGATACAGGTTCACGCACAATGGTCGATTTCCTGAAAACAGCTGAATTTTGCATGTGTGTGGCCCTTGCTTCTAGTACAGATCCTGGCATCTGGTCCAAAGTGGCTAATCCATTTTCCCTGTTTATCATATATTTCACATTTTATCATTGTATAAAAAAGTTATTAAGCTGCCAACATTATCATATCTCACATATAGTAGGGTAACAAACATTTAAGCTATGTTAGGGCATAGACTGACAGCATATTAGAATGGTTTTGGGATAAATCCAGCACCATGACTGTGTTTTATAAACGTTATAAAGAGTCACATCTGTACGTAATGATCATGTGAAAGGGATACTATGGAGCGTCTCACATGACCATCGGACAGAAGACCAGAATATAAAAAGNACTGTCTTAATATAGTGACCACCCAATGTGATATTCAGGTAACAAACAAGATTTCCCTTCCACACTGTTCAATTATTCATCTACAATTTATTTGGTTTCTTATGGCCTCTTGCAAAACCAGTACTAGCCCTAAGACAAATGATAAGTGCACAGGAAGTGGAGGGACGCAAACGGCCACCTATAACCGAGGAGGGAGCATGGGGAAGGTAATGGGAATGGGGACTAAATTAACNCCATTGACTGACAAATCTGCAAATATATGGTTCTTCACTAATAGACAAATCTGCAATTACTCCCTGAGCACAACAGTAAACGGAGCTTCTATGTTGCAAATTTAAATGTACTACAAGATTTGTATAACTCTGTATATGGGCGGGATACATTAGGGTTAGCCATTTTGTGTCAACTTCACAGTTATCTTTCCTTTAGGATGGTACATAATGATCTTATGAAAAACATATTCAAATTTGACTTTTTCCCAGTGTCCCATTTCAAGACAAAATCCTAATTTATTAATGTGAGGGTTTATGACACAACGCTCCATAATACTCTGTAACCAAAATATTTATCAAGCTAAAGTGCCATGTTTAAATATAAAACATTGCAAATGTGATATTCATGTAGCTGAGCTAAGGTAAGGCTAAAACGTCTCGGCGTGCGTTAGAGTTCTAAATAGCTGATTATGCAGTAATTAGTAAGCAAGTTACATGCGAGGCACTTCAACACAAAAAGCCTTTGCTAAATTAGTAAAATAATGGTTTATATTTTTTAAATGGGTGAACTACAGTGTCACAATTATNTTACTCCAATTTCAAGATCACTTTGAAAAGGCAAAAATCTTCTTGTGGTTATGGTCAACCCTCAGACATTCACAAGGTTGACTAAACACGCAACATTATAAAGGTCAGTGTTATCGCTCCCGAACAATGCTCTACATAGACATAGAAGCATAGAGGCCGATTCAATCCTCTTTGTGTGAACCATTTCGCGTCTGTTTAGATCGTGGCTCATGTGCTGTGCCGCAATAGACAGCTTTTTCCCCGTCTTCGCGGCACATTTAATCGGCTCATGGAATTCGACTGCAGATAAAACCCCATGGCCCATTTACTCAGCCTATTCCATTGACCCAAGCAACCCTTCCTATGAAGCAACCTTTCGTGTTGATCTGATTGTTGCTCTCTAACCGCCACCGCTCTTTTGTAATCCTTGTGCCCACTAAGAAAACCACACAAAAGGACAGGCCACTTACCTCCTGCTTCTGTGACCATTCTGGGATTTCATTGGTTGAAAGTTTTTGAAATTCCACCCACTACTGGATATTCAAGTTAAAGATTAAAAACTAAAAAGATGTTCTGACCTTAAATACATTTAAATATAAAGAAAAATACATTTAACAAAGTCCAAGGAAAAAACTGCTTGTGGAGTTTCAGGGACATGTTGGCTACCACTTTTTATCCATCATTAGGTTTATTTGTCATAGCAACATATGAAGATTATATACTATATATATATATAGCATCAATATGAAATATATGACACAATATACTTCATCTTTTACAAGATATTTCATCTTGGTGGGAAGTCACTAAAGAAAACAGAAGGACATTAAATGAAATACAGATCTTTCAGCCATAAACCATATGATAAGGGGCGTATTCACATCACTTCTACACGGTGTGATTAATAACTTGTTTGGAATCTTGCTGATGTTTGACAAATGATGTTCCCGCTATTATCTCTCTGGATTTGAGCTCACTCACTGTAAACACATCTTATTTATATGCAAATAGTTCCATGCAGGGAAATGTGTACAATTCTTCAGATGCAAACATACAATAAAAAAAAAATTGCCTTTATATGCGCCATAAACTGATAAAATCTATTAACTGAAGGCTAAAAATGAACCTAAGCAATATTTAATATCTTTTATATGTTTCGCNTGCTTCATTTCACCACAATAAAACAAATCAACCCTTTTATTTTATAATAAAGACTACAAGATCCATGGACATTTGAGAAGAACATACTGAATATGCCCAGGCAGGATAGACTTTGACAGCACTAGGGGAGGTGAAACCACTACCCCTACTCTGAATTAGATCTGGGCCTAAATTTAATAAGCAGGGAGATTGCAAAGTGGGGATGTTGCTCATAGCAACCAATCAGTTCAAGCTCACATTCTCCTGTATGTAAAATGAAACAGAGCTTGAATCTGATTGGTTGCTATGGGCAACATCCCCACTTTTCAATCTCCCTGCTTAGTAAATTCAAGCCCTGATGTCTAGCGACTGCGCAAACTTCAGCTGCAAGTGAACAGTGCTTAGTGGCTCTTTCTGATCCTGCAGTGCTGTACTTCCAGTGCTGTGGAGGTTAGGGTCATACCAGCTGTCACAAACTGGATTCAGACTTTTGGAACATTTGGAACTTAGTTCATGGTTGCCAACTCTCCCTGAATCAGGGAGACTCCCTGAAAAGTGGGTGATCTCCCTGACTCCCTGAAGTGCTGGATAATCTCCCTGATGCTCATTCAGGTGAAGAAGACATTGTGTTATGATGATAGAGATCACACATTGTGTCCTATTTCTATACAGATAATGAAGTTAGTGTTTCTCCTATTTACATCTATTCACAATAAATAGTGACAGTGATTATTTACTGACAATTTAACAAACAATAAATACTGATGCTGCTATTTTTATTGTGTAATAGATCTCATGGCAGAGCTAAACACACCCATGGGTGGAGCTATCCACAGGACACACCCCTTTGGTGGAACAAGTTACACCCCTTTTGTGCAGCGCTTGTCACAATCTCCCTGAAATCCATTTGCAAAAGTAGGCAACCCTGACTTAGTTACATAAATTCAAAGCAAAGAAGGTTGTGGGTTTGCATTTACACATGCCTAATCCTTGTACTATAGGAGAGTTGGACATGCCAATGTGCTTGGCGGGGTATCAGTTTTGCGATCCACGTAGTTCTGCTTCGGTAAGTTATACATAATAGTTAGCGTTCACGTTAAGTGTCCAGAAGGCAGTGACAGGAGAGTGTACACTCCTCTACTGCTCATAATGAACATAATCTCTTGTTGCGTATTTATTAACCACGTCCTATGAGAGGAAAGCCTTCACTGTGGATATATATTTCTGTCTGTGATGCTAAAGACTGTCGTACAACCATAGTGTGACTGGCTGGCCAGCACTACAGAGGAGAAGCAGGAGGGGTGCCCTGTACGACATACAGTAATACAGAATGCAGGGCGCCCCTNTGCCCTCACAATGATAGTGCCCTCTTCACTTTTGGGGAATTGGCACTCTGCCCCCTCATCAATATCCCCCCGGTTCTGACGCCTGTATACAAGACAAGTTGTCATGCGACCCCTCTCTTAAAGGAAACATATCAAATCCACTTTGTATGCAGCATAATGTAATGGAGACTGGATGCAGTTGATGGTAATTACCCCCTGCACCGATTTATTCATGTCTCGGTGTAATTGTTTGTATTGGTTTGGAACACAATTGAGCAGTAACAGAGCAACCAAATATCCTTCTATCACGTTATGTAATGATAATTTATTTATCTTATATACTTATCACATCTCTATAGGCTCCCAGAAATTTCTGGTTATTTATTTATTTAATNCCCCCATTATGAATAATGACCTACAGTAGTTTCATACAGTATTAAATAAATATTNATTTCCCCAATCATTAAAAATGACATACAGTAGTATTACCAATTATTAATAACCATCACATTAGATCCAGACTTCATGACAGATATGGTTCTTCTGGATCCTTAATTCTGTTATAGGTATAACTGTAACTTAAAATGGGGGACATAGATCCTGAACGATATTAAAACTCCTGGTCACATGACCAGGCGCTACGTATTCTGATGGCGCTATATAAAACCTGTTAATAAATGAATAAATAACCAAGGTCGCCTATCTCAGGCCTAAACTGCGGAAATGGAGAAGTGGAGATGTTGCTCATAGCAACCAATCAGATTCTAGCTCTGTTTCATTTTATGTGCTGCAGAATGTCAGCTTGAATTGATTGGTTGCTATGGGCAACATTTCCATTCCGGTAGTTTAGTAAATTTAGGCCTTAGTCTCTCTTGATTTTAGACAGAAGACATAGAATGTGACAGTTATCCCTCTAATATGATTGAAGAGAGAAAACCCAGGGACCACAACACAACAGTGTTCTACAACTTCTATTATAAAATAAATTGTGTGTGAAGTTACATTACTACCCATACAAATGGCTAATGTGCAATAAAGGCGTTTTCCATTGAAGAAAACAATGGACAGAATAGGAAGTGTTAAAAGTAAATGTAATTCCTGTATATATGGCAAGAGAAAACCATGAAGTATATAATCAAAGCATTAAAAAGTTTACTTTCATTGTGATTTAGAAAAAAAGATTATTTAGTATCACACTTTTCCATTATATAGTCATTTACATATCACTTAAATAAAAAATAAACACTAAAGAGAACACATATAACTTACCTGGAAGACACCAAACAGCCTTTAAAAGCCTCCACATCTCTGTGTTTCTTGATAATGTGCGACACGTCTGTGTAGTCTTTGTTAAGAACATTTTGTGACATTCATCATTTGTCAGCAACCCATTCACTCAAGCTTTATACCTTGCGCGGAGATGGCTTCAGAATTGAAGTTATATAATTGCTACAGACCATTCAGTATTAGTAATGTGGGAATAAAAATAGTAGCGAGGTATAAATAGTTTAAAACGGCTTTATTACAAAATATCATTTTCCAAAAATAAAATCAATTTGTCTACAGGACATTAGTCTTTTCAGCAGAATACCACCCGCAATTTTCAGCTTATGTATTGGGAATGGTTAAATGTAGGCTAGAGATGGCGACATAACACTTTCTGTGAACTTAAACGCTCTGAAACATAAGAACAAATTCTGCATAACATGTTCTAGATGAGAATTACATATAATAATGCAGCATTTTAAAGGTACAGGATAATGCCATGGCTTGGCCTTCCTGGTGGAAACCGCAAGCAGGTGAGTGCTCATGTCTGGGCTCTATACCACTGGGGCCTCCAGGGCCTAAATTTACTAAACAGAAAGATTGAAAAGTGGGGNTGTTGCCCATAGCAACCAATTATATTCAAGCTCAGATTCTCCAGTATGTAAAATGAAACTGAGAGTTTAAATCTGGTTGCTATGGGCAACTTCCCAACTTTTTAATATCTCTGTATAGTAAATATAGACCCTGAAGGGATGAACAGAGGATTCCAGTTCATTCACCAGACAGGCTGATCCCATCCCCTTATTTTCCTACACATGGCATATAGCAAATAAGGGGATTATAAAGAATAAAACACAAAATAATATAAATATAAATTTTTTTAATAAAACCATAAAAATGTATATTTTTGTATTCATGTATGTAAAAATGAATTAACACAGTCAGAGGGACTTATGACATCCTAAAGAAAGGTTCTACAATATGTTGTAAGGTTTCCCCTCCCTGGAGAGGGTGCAAATGTTTTGAAGTAAAACCCAATCCTTGAACATTTCAGGTGCTTTGAGATCGGAGTTACCTGCATGCGTTTCATTTCTGAGCATGCACAGTACAGAAACCTCATGCCACCTAGCGTGTATTAACCTCTAGATCGGCTCCACTATGACCAGCAAGCTTGGTGCTTCAATTAGAGAGCTTTAGGTATGAAGACTGTCTATCACAGGTCCTGACCCTCTGATTGGATGCACAGGGCGTCTGACAGGAGAAAGCAATAGGCTGAAACTTTGGCTAGGGCGTCTAGAGACCTAACGCGAACCCTGCTGGAGGTCCACCACCTCTGCGTAATGTCATGTCGCATGGGGTCATGGTGGTGAAGAACCATGGACCCACCCCATGACTGCCGACAGACCCGCAATTGTGTTTTGATTGGCTCTCATGATTGCTTGCACATGCCCAGAATAAGTCAGAATATTAACAATCCAGCCCCACGGAAAGTGGCCCTTTGTCTGAAGGCTGGCTCCAGTCCAGTGCGGCTTTGGAAATCACCACTGATGTCAGAAATGTTTGGAAGTGGTTTCTGTTTAATTTGGGTTTTTATCATCAGTTTTCGAAAGAAAATGTGTGAAGCACAATAATCTACATACTGTAAAGCACAACCATCCACAGGGCTTGCATCAGAATAGTGCTTT
This sequence comes from Platyplectrum ornatum, assembly GCA_016617825.1. Lineage (NCBI taxonomy): Eukaryota > Metazoa > Chordata > Amphibia > Anura > Limnodynastidae > Platyplectrum > Platyplectrum ornatum. Next base: position 92,760 of record JABWIB010000572.1, on the reverse strand, counting down.
GAAGATCATTTAAGAAGCCATAATCGCAGTGGAATAACAATTTCATCTTCCTTGGCAATTCACGTTTAATGAATCAAGAGAACAAATGCAAATAGACATCTTCCATTTCCTCTCTTAATCTCCAACAGCTTCCCTGTAGAAATCAGACTCTGTGCCAGTCGCACCATTCAGTGCAGCTGCAAAATTACTCTTCCCGCTATACAGCTCAGTTCTCCTGCCGTCTGTGTGTGCAGCAAAGCCCTGTCACAGGAAAGTGTCCTGGTGTCCAGGCATAATGGTCCTAATAGCAGAAATGAGCCAGGTAATGTGTGACGGGAAATATGTTTACATCTGATTGGAACGTTACAGTAAGATAGTCCATCATGGCCAATATAGCCAATAAAGAGGTATGATTACCCAAGATAGGTTTCTCAAATTATCATAGGCATAAAGATGTTCTATACCTGTATACAAGAATACATATATAAACCAGGGTTGACAGCTGTGACAGTGATGGTAACTATACACAGTGTGTGTGTGTGCTGTAGGATGCCCACTTCATATATCTTTTACACTATTAACAAAAATGATTCATGTTTTTAAAAAACAGTGGAGTGGATNCAGTCATCCGATGCTGCTGTGCTCACATGGAAGTGAAGATCTCCCCTGGCTTCTGCCCTCCACATGGTCATTGGAGGCCATTCCACCTATATTCGGTCCCAGGTGCTTACTGGTAAGAGGAGAGGGGTTAGCAGTGAGGTTGTTTCAATGCAAGCATATTGCTGCCTTGCAAATGTGAATACCCTGTATACAACTGTTGCTCTAATAATAGAAGTGTTATCGCTTTTGCTTTATTAGTGCAATGCATTATGTGCATTGTCCTTGACTGTGGCTTCTTTCACAGTAACATAAAAGAACAAGAATATACTTTATATACTATACAGAACTTCCTTCTGTTGGGATATTGTTTGAAGTATTTATATAGGAAAAAGTCACTGTACCATTTACTGCATAGAAAAGAGTTGCAGGCTTTGGGGTATATTTACTAAGCCGCGAGTTTGCAGTGAGATTGGAAAGTGGAGATGTTGCCCATGTCGACCAATCAGATTCAAGCTTTTAGTTTCATTTTACACACTGGAGAATGTGAACTTGAATCTGATTGGTTGCAATGGGCAACATCTCCACTTTCCAATCTCACTGCAAACTCGCGGCTTAGTAAATATACCCCTTTATGTTCATTTAACAATAAGGGCCTAAATCTACTACGCAGACAGCAGTGAGACTGAAAAGTGGGGATGTCGCCCATGGCAACCAATCAGTTCCAAACTCACATTCACCAGTATGTAAAATGAAACTGAGAGCGTTTAAAAGGGGTTTTCCTTACCCATACCCTATCTCTATTGTATAATTTAAATCTACCCCTTCCCCACCTCACATACTTTTTGAAGTGGAGGGAAAGTCCTCTCTGACGGGTCTCAGTAATAACTCTGTTTCATTCGCACACTCACCAATATTGGACCCTTCAAACAATAATCTCTTGGAACAAAAGATAACATTATCGCCTGTTGGTCTTTCTGGAATAATTATCGCGCCACTTCAGAAAAAAATTGGCTACACACACAAGAAAAGCTGGCCATACACTATATGATTTCCCCAAAATATCGTATGATTTTTCAAAAATTGGACGATTTTTCGTAAAACAATTTTTTATTTTATGGTCTGCTCAATCTTAAATCGTTTTTTAGGTAAAAAAAAAAAAAAACGTACAGTGTATGGGCACTTACAATAATCCTGCCATTGAGACACACTTTAAAAGCATAAACCAAACGATTTTTTTTTTTTTATTTAATCGTTTGAAAGTACTCATTTGCATATTTTTTTTATTGTACAGTGTAAGTTGCTTCCAATTCCTTAAAAAATATTTGGCTCATTTTTCATCCAATCTTGAGATTGGACGATTTATTGTATGGCCAGCTAAAGATTTTGCGTCCAATTTACAGTAATTGGAACAATAATCGTTTCAGTGTGTAGCCAGCTTAAAATATTAAATGGTGTTTATTAAATGATTTATCAAAAGCTAAATGCCTCAGTCTCACATAACCTGTCAGCTTAAATCTGGCTTGCAAACTAGATTGGCAAGAGCCAACACCTTACTGCACGTGAATGTAATTTATCATGTAAGTAATTCATGTAAGTTAGAACCTTGTGTATACCTATGTGTATGAATCCTCATGTTCTGGGCCCCTGGGAGATTACTTTTAATCATGTTCATATTTATAAATATATTTCAGGGCTTGAAGTGGGGGTGTATACGGGGGTATGCCATACCGGAACTTTTCCCACTGCTGTAATTGAAAAACTCCTGGGGGGAATTCACTAACTGACGATTTCTGCAGAGATTTCATATCGTCAGCATTCGTCAGTGATGTGAAATCGTCAGTGAATGGTTATGTATAGTATTCAGTAAGTGACGTTTTCTATTGACGATATGTAATGTCTGACGAATGCTGACGATATCCATTGACGAAAAAACTGGTATTCGGCAGGCGATATTGCACTAAACTGACGTATACACTGACGATTTTCATTCAAATCGTCATGTCGAATTCACATAAAGAAATC
>JABWIB010000572.1:45933-57819 GCA_016617825.1 Platyplectrum ornatum | reverse complement strand
ATTTTTGTAAGGCCGGAATCCTGATTGCAGTCTAAAGTCATTGATGGCACTAGGGAACACGGACATATAACATTTTTGTAAGGCCGGAATCCTGAATGCCGTGTAAAATCATCGATGGCGCTAGGGAACACGGACAAAAAAATTTTCTAAGGCTGGAATCCTGAATGCCGTCTAAAGTCATCGATGGCACTAGGGAACACAGACATAGAACATTTTTGCAAGTAGCAGTTAAAACACGACTGCTTACAGCAGCAGAAAACCATAAAATAAAAAGGCACCAGAAAGCACCAGGAGCTGTATTGCTGACCTGTGCAAAATGCGCTTGGAAATAAATATTTCAGAGCTTCATATGAATATTTTAAGCATGACAACCACACATAAACACAAAGAGAGAGTGCTCAAATTCACTCAGCAAAGACTATTAAATCATCAGCTGGCTTCTGACAGGATCCACTGTATATGGCAACACTGAGAAGCTGGGAGACAGTTACAGCGATTTCCAAGACTGCTAATTTAACTTGTCTTGAAACCAACCAATACTCAACGTGTCATCATCACTGTCATAGCGCTGAAGTCTGAAAAGCCTCCAACCTCAAGCAGAAAAGGTCCTCAAGTGCCACCCTTCTTGTCTGCTAGTTGAAAATCTAATTGGCTCTACTGACAGGCTTGGGAATTGTTACAGAGGATGATCAGTTAATCTCCAAGGGCCAGCATACGGCTCGGTATCTGTCTCGGAGCCTGTGCTCCTTGCTTCTCGCACAGCGACTCTGATGGCAGCGCAGGCTCATCTGTTTCAGCTGTCTTGTGACTCCTGTTAAGTCAAATTCAATAAAGTTTGTCACTCAATAATCTGAGAGGCAGACAACAAAACCGCTTTGATCAATAACAGCTTGCTTCCTCGGCGCTTGGGAAGGTGACCTATTAAAGATTAAAACCACACCTGCTGCTTTCAATGAGGAACATCTCTTTTTCTTTTCTAAAAAAGAAAGTCTGTCCATTAAGAGATGTTTAGCTACTGCTCATATACATAAATATTTTAGAATTGAAACTGAATGCATGATAAGGGAGCTAACTGTGCGAGCTGCCTATGCAGACAGAAAATAATGCATTTGCTAGAGTTCTTACAACCGAAGATGTTGTATAAGAACAATCCACAATCCCTGTATGTCCAACTTCACTATGTATGTATGGTTATCTACCATTGCATGGTATATTTCATTCTGGAATGTTCTGTTTATTACCTTATATTATAAGACCTTTAAACATTCTGATTGAGAATAAAAAGTAAAAAACCCAAAATATTTCCAAAACTAATAATAAAGATCAACACACTATTCAGACATTCATGTACTGGCCTTCTACTTTGTACAGAGAATGAATACATACTAGATTGTCTNAAACTCTTTTGTAATCAGATCAAGAATTACTTTGCATATAATCAACACCTAGGCCTAAATTCACTAAGCAGGGAGATTGCAAAGTGTGGATGCTGCCCATAGCAACCAATCAAGTTCTCAGTTTCATTTTACATACTGGAGAATGTGAGCTTGAATCTGATTGGTTGCTATGGGCAACATCCACACTTATCTCTTATGTCCATAAATTCCAACTGATCAACGGAGCCCACAATTTAAGAAATTACAAACATACTGTGCATCTGCTTAGCCACACAAATTTTGTACACTTACCCTGTGATGACAGTGGTTTTGTTGAGTGACGTGCGGATCCAAACATGCGTTTTGGCCAGCATTTAATTACCAGCCAGTGACATAAAAAAAAAAACAATTGTGCATGCATGTGCCAGATGTAAATAGTACATAACTAACGCATACACAACCTTCAATCAGCAGATCAGCACGTAAAAGATAAAGTAGCCGTCAGAGCACTTTAATGTCCTGAAGGCTCGTAAGTGGTAGAGGAGGAAAGATACCGACCAGCATACACACACACACACACACACACACACACACATCCTTTCCAATTATTGGCCCAATAATATAATACATTACACCATTTAGTGTATGTGTTCCCACTATCAAAATTTGTTGTGATTAAAAAAAATAAATAAATCATCAAATGTAAAAATTTATGGCTGGTCTGTAGACAAGTGATTGATTTAAGATAGATAGATAGATAGATATTTGATAGATAGATAGATAGATAGATAGATAGATAGATATTTGATAGATAGATATTTGATAGATAGATATTTGATAGATAGATATTTGATAGATAGATATTTGATAGATAGATAGATAGATAGATATTATCAATGTCATGTACAGTACATTGTAATAGTAGAAAATAGATATTAAAATGCAGCATAAACTAATATTTGGTTTAATAGTGTACCAAGTAATGTGCGATTTTTCTGGCAGATGTAACAAAGTTAGCAGTCATCAAATGCAAACATGCAAGTAATAACCCATTATCAATGTTCTCCTACTGTTTTCATTTATTCCACTTCTGTAAACAAGGTTTGTGTAATGTTAGGTGTTGAAGACATTGTCATACATTACAAAGCTTTTAGTTGGCCAGTTGAGGCATGAAAACATCACTCGTTTCAATTGAAAGAGTGATTCTATAGTTCTCCTGTGTTCCTGTGAATGCATACTTCTATAACGCCGGTAACATGCGGACACGCTGTAAGTGCCGATTTTCATTTTACACTTCCCNTACACAATATTTAAGATGTAAAATCAAAAATATCAATGTACTATGCNCCTGGTGTTTGAATTTAGTAGCATTTTCATTTGTTCAGAAGTAAGAGTGGAACAGTCGTAATGAGAGATAATCAAATAATTGGTATTGNACTTGTGACATCACTATAAAAGACAGACCTGACGTGACCAACCTCCAAATGAAAACATGTCCCATTCAAATCATAGCAAGCTCTAAAAGCTAAATGTGCATCAAATTTAAGGCCCCAAATTTGCTTGACATCTCATATACCCCTTGGTAACCTTGGCATTGTGACGTGTGGGATAGACACCCTACAGGAGGAATGGGCATGTCCACATTGAACATTGACCTCGCCACCTAGTGGAACCAGTCCCAAAGCTACTGATGAAAAAAACATAAGCACTATGAGCNTTTGTGATTTATTACATAGGTACCAATGGAATAGCTACACTGAATACATGTTCCTGGATCTCAGTATAACGCTGGCATTGGAAAACACCCAGACTGTTGTGTGCATAGAGCATACACAGAGGTCTGAATACGGTTCATAATGCTTTGTCCACAGAATTACTGCAGGTGGAGGATTGACTGGTGGATTTAATACAAATACATACATTATAGCGAATGTCAATGAGTGCAGCATATATGCAAAGAACAGGGCTACAGTATGTACTAAAGACTGCAGTAACAATGGTTTCCTATTATCTAATAAAGTATTTCCATGGCAACTGGGAGTCGCATCCAATATGCACGGATATGTATAGAGGAATTGCAAGACCAAACCTGGGGTTTCACTCTCATTAATTACAAAACAAAACACTTTAAATATTCAACAACAAAAACTAAAAGTAACAACAACAAATGGCTTATATAATAAAATATAGTTCATTTTATTAAATATTATCCTGTGAACCTGCTGCATGTGTAGATCTTACACCAGAGAATCTTGGTCTTAGTGAATCTTTCCTGGGGCCGGTTTATACAGTTGGTTCTCCGACAGACTGGAATAAAGCCCTGACTTCAAATTCTAGTGAATGGATAGGCTGCTACATGGCTATAGAATGGTCAGGGTGGTGACACTTCCACCCCACAGAGGTCATACGTTTCATCCCAGACATTCATCATCGCTTTGGGTTTCCTTGCACACTCCATAGTGCTACTAGGTTAATTGGCTGTGTCAATGGACTGGATCCACACTAACTATTAAACTTACAAGCAAATGGGCAAAACCATATTAAACTGTATTAGAGTTGAGAGATGATGTTTCCAGCCCAAGTGTAATAACAGTGTAACAGTAACGCTGGACAGTATCTGTGTGCAATAAGCAACAATAAAGTATTCTCCCTGCATGCACTGACACACTGACATTCATTTTACCTCCCCTGCAATTCAACATGGTTTTGCCCACTCTCTTGTAAGTTCAATAGTATGTAAGTCTGGATCCAGCACAATATGTTAGATGTTTACACCACAAGGGGCATTTGCTTCATTTAATAATACATAACAGAGTTGGCAACTTTTGGTTTCTCCTCCGAAACCAATTACCAGCAGCGTGGAGTTTGAACACAGGGCGCAATTTATGCAAATCTCACACAAAGTTCCAAATATGAAGGTGCGATATAAAAAACATTAGAATTTTTTCCTACAATAGGCGTATTTAAAACGGTTCCAGACCACGGTAGCCCGAAATCTTATTACGATTTCTATGCGGTATACTAGATTTACACATAGCTTTGGACGGCTGTTGGAGAAGGATCAAACTAACATTCGGCAAACTAACCTGCACTTTCAAAGCACCCACATTGGCTCAGCCACCATGAGTAAATGGGTAGAATGTGTTTACATATCTTCTTATGACTGGCGGCTGATGACAGCTTTGTAACGGGTAGTAAAGGAGCAGTGGAATCAAAGGTTCATTATGAATAATAGAGGGGGCTGGGCACCTTTTTGATTTTCAGTATTAGTGCAAGCATTAAAGGCTTAGGAAACGGCGCTGTACCAGCGAATGCACTGATGTTATTTTAATAAATCACCTTTATGTGTATTAAAAAAAAAAACCCTGATATCTTTACATTGCATTGTTAGGACAACTGTCATTGACTCATTATCAAGGTAAACTGATTCAGAAGCCAATGAATCAATTAGTTTTGGCACCGATGGGAGCACAAGCATAATGTCTATGTGGCAGCAGATATGTGCCAGTATGTTACACACCATCAACCAAATAAGTGAAGCCACCTGCCTAACATTGGAAAGGAAAGTTACACCTGGGCAATACCATGNTGAATTTCAGGGGAAGTAAGATTAATGTTATTCTTTGCATTCTTTTTGCACTGTTATTAGACCTGGGCAAGGAAACATCACCTCTTAACTCTAATACGGTCTGCCACAGATGAAATTTACCTCCCCTGTAATTCAATATGGTTTTACCCAGGTGTAACTTTACCCTGTTACTTTCAGGTCTTGATATGGTCCATTGTGTGAATCCTTGCTGTGCCACCAAACTAGTTCGACAGTTCTGCAGTTCTGTGGTATCTAGCATCAAGATNTTATCAGCAAATTATTTGGGTCCAGTAAGATGCGCGGTGGAGCCTCCATGGCTCAGACTGGTTTTTGCAGCATGTCCCACTGTTTGGGAAATCGGGAGACCCAGTCAATGTGTCCCATAAGCCATTCCTGAACAATCTCTACAGTGTGTAAAAGAATTCCATTAGAGAATTTAGGGCTGTCGAGAGTGGGGTGGGGGGTACTCTTTACCCGGGCCCAGAGCTGACAGGGGGCCCCGTGACTGAGATTGATGGTTTTTGGAGGTGTTTTTTTTAACTGTTTATTGAGAGTGATCTGTAATGAGAGTTGCTTTTATGATGTTATGTTACATTCAAGGGATCAAGCATGCCCCCAATGGTATAAAAAATGTCCGGCAATGGCGTATGCAACACAGCGGCGGACAAAAATTGTGCTTACTAAATATGAGGGGGCCCAAGGAAGTTGCTTTACCAGGGCCCAAAATGTCTCTTGGCGGCACTGGATAGATAGTATATGTGAAACAACATGTACATGAATGCCAGGACAGAAGCTCTTCTAGCATGGTGGCTCCTTGGTTATCACTCTTGCCTCACAGCACTGAGGTCATAAGTCTGATTACTGGACATGTGGCCTTATCTGTGTGTAGTTTGTATGTTCTCCCTATGCCCGTGGGTGCTCCATTTTCCTCCCACACTCATGCAAGTTTTTAGGTTCATTGGCTGCTAACAAAATGATCCCTGTGAGCTATTGGGGAGCTTGTAGCGTGGATCCAAGAGACAGGGAAAGATTGAGCGCTCTTTGTACAGTGTTGTAGAAAACTCCAGGGTAGAGGATGTAGGGAAGAGTCTGGTGGTTAAGTTAAGGCAATCTGATTTTTTTTAGTTAGTTATTTATTTATTTTAACATCAATAGTTTTTAATGAATAAAACACAAAACAGGGGTACAGGAAAGAAAAAGGGTAGGGAAATATTGTATGCAAAACAATCGGACCACTATGATCAACACGGAAGGCAGTAACGGTGGAGGTGACACAAAACTAGGAAATGGGGGGGGGGATAGAAAATCAGATTTTACGTTTATTAGAATTAGTTAATGTTGCACATTGTTTTAATGATACAAGAACAATTTTTAAAGTGAGAATAGTAACAAAATGAACACAATAATAGAATAAATACACAACTGCAGCAATATTCAGCCTTACTCTGTAGACCCTGCATTGAAAAGAACACAGCAGTATATACTCTGTGCCAATGGCAACGCCGCCAGTGTACCCGATAATTTCAAGCCAGTGTTAGTCCTTTACACAACTTGTGATTACGCTAAAACATTTTCATTAACTCTCGACATACATTTGGACCTTTGGGCAGGGAATCGTTTTAGTGAGCACATTGTGAGAACACCCGCTGACACAATCATGTGGTGAAACAAGTCTACAACAACTTGACCTATATCCATTTGAGCCGTTTTCAATGATATCTTTCTGCAGGCACAACGCAATAGATGACAGTGGAGGTATGTACTTCCCTCCNACTATCTTTATAAAATACATGTTTTACTTTAAATATATATGTATGGAACGAAAGACACACAAAAGGGCAGCATTTAAGCTACCGCCGCTTACCTCAACAAAATTGTTTCCAACGCGGCTGTAAACAACATTTCGTCGCAGTAGAGCAATTTGTGTGCCATGGTTTCACTTTGAATTTTGCTCATGCGTTTCCTGCACTATTTGTGTAAATTTGATCCAACTTGATAAACTATTGATCGGCACTCCAAGGAGAAGCAGAGACTTATAGAAACAACAAATATAAAGCAATATGTTTCCTTAATATGATCAAGTGTATTTATTATTAGGGTTTAAACATTCTTCAATTAAGAACACATTGATTTCTAGGACAGGGGGCTCAAAAGGGCCTATATAAAATAGTATATAGCGGGCGTTTTCAACCGTCGTATGTATGCCACTGGTGGTAAGCAAGGCCGTGTCTGGTGGTACACAGAGGAGAAAGTAAACAGCAAGTATTTCATTTTAACCAACACCAGATGCTAAAAATTAAATGTAACAAAATATGTTGATAACTAAATATGTAAAAAAGACAGGATAATATAGCAATGTTTAACATAAACTAGGGAGGGAATATAGGTTGTGCCTGTCCCACCCTAGAAGACCACTATGATCCTTTCCTCATTGAGAATAATCTTTTGCTGAGAACACAACAAATGTACATTCACAATCATCTAACCAGAACAGGATAGGTAATCCTAATATATACAGTAACACCATGCTTTCTATGTCCCAATCCCAGGAGACCGGGCCATCTTCATGCTTTTGGCATTTGACTATACGAATGAGTTCTGAAGACCGTGTAATTCAGAACATTGTGAAGTAGGAGGAAGATCCTGATGACAATTTCCTAGTAATTGCTACTTTCTAGTTGGATGTGCTATGACCCACAGTCTTGCTTGGGGCCGCTGTCAGTAACAGCTGAGCCCAGGACTGCCGAAATTGGTAAAACCCGGACCTCCCATGTGACATTATGTCGCCATCTATCTGTATTTTATCTGCTGGCCCTGCAAGAGTCATGGTGCCGGTCCCCCACTCTGTGTGGGCCTAGGACAGTAGGTGGGTTGGCTGTCCTGCCCTGATGGCGGCCCTGCAGGTAGGTGGAACTGTTTGACGACACTAAATTTGTATAAGCCACAGATGACATCTCTGACTGCATATCAGGGAAACTCCATAAGCATTGATCTCCCCGACCAGTCACTGCAGTTTGATGTAGTTGATAGCTGCCAGTTATGACTTATGGTAATGAAAACTTAAATGATAAATACACTTTGGTCTCTTGTTACCCATCAGCAATGTCTAATATTTATGTTTATTTATTTTAATTCACATTCTTTACAATATATGCTGAATTCCTTGGCAATTAAAAGTAAAAGTCATTTTTAATAGAAAAATAGTTTTACAGACACAACTTGACTGATATATTGGTGGAGCTATTCACAGGACACGCACCTTGTTAGTGCCATGACAATCCCCTTGATATACATACATATACATATATACTTGGCAGCCATGGTATTGGCCCAGATGCTTTTAGCAGGTTTTGTGCAGACACCATAAGAAGTAACAGAATCTTGAGTACCAGGATCTGCAAAAAATAATCTTGTAGCAGCTTCAGCAATCAATATGTGTATATCAGTATACCAGGGAGCACATATTCATTCAGGTGCACCTATGCCCAGACTATTCCGGTAGCTGGTGAGCTTGTTCTTTGGCCTTTGTGGCACCATACAGCGCAAAATGAAATTGGAGATCTTCCAAAACATTTGGGAAAACTAATAGTTCCTATTCTGTACTGGCATCACACAGACAATTTATGTCTCACTGCGGATTGTTGACTTCTGTTCCCGCATGAAGCTTGTTAGGGTAGATATGAGGTTTAATCACAGTTCCCCGGAACGAGTATGCACATACTGTATAACAGGGGGCTTAGAAGTAAATGTCCTGCACAGCATTAAGTGTTTGGGTCTGCAGATCCCACATGGTGAGTCTGACCGTGTGTCCATACACATTCATGTAAGCAAATGTGTAATATAAGCGTCTGGTTATAGGATAGCATTTATGTGTTCACTGTGGTAACATAGGGTCTGTAAAATAAGTAATAACCCTGTCCACACACACGGAGCAAACTGCAGGGTCTACTTCAACAGGCAAACAGCCAATTATTTGCCCAACAACACTGAATTTTCATCTACCTGCATCCTCCATCTACTGATTATACAATCAATACGGCTCAGATGAGGAGAACTAACAACTGGCCAAGGCGGATCAATGACAGCAAATAAGAGATTCGTGAGCAAAACTTTGATACTATTCTACAGCAGTGTAAATGCTGTTTCTATTGCAAAGGCATTCATGATGCTACCTCTATGATTGCACTGTTATTACAGGTTTAATGTTAGGCAATCAAGCGGCAGTGGTCTAGATATCAACAAACAGCATCAAAAGAAAACACAAAATTGTCCTTATTCTTTTGACACTGTAGCCAAGGCTTTTTTTCTCTATGTTAGTGGCCTTGAATGAACAATAATAAGTGACAATTTACTGAAAAACACAGTTTTTACCGATAACAAAAGTCAGGCAATATAGATTGATATAAGTATGATTATTGGTAGACCCACATGCAAGAGCTACTTGAAACAGATAATTTAAATAAATTCAATATTGTGACAGTAAGCCTCTTTTATTCACATATATCATTTCGCAAAAGCCAATATCTATCTTCTCTGTATAGCTGCTTTGTCATTACACCAAATGTTTATATATATATATATATATATATATATATATATATACACACAGACACAGACACAGACACACACACACACACACACATATATTTGTTTAGAGAGCGAAAGTCAGAGAGCTCTATCTATCGTATACATACACACACGCTCTAATTATATAGAGATCATATACATATATGTATATAAGTATGTGGGCTAGGTCTCTATTTAGAACATTCTGCTACTCTGCCTGACCTGGAGAAAGGAATGATTACATTTTATTGTATATGACTATCTACAGGAGGAGCTCAGGGTTCATGTTTTACGTTTATTTGATTGAATACAGATTGGTGCTTGCTCAAGTACTCCTCATCTGATGCTGTTTCTTCATAGGGGAGTAATTATGCCTAGCTAACAACTGGATGGTGTGATGTCTCTTTTTTAATATTTTCTTTCTTTCTTTTCCTTTTCCTATTTCTTTCCTTTCTTTCCTATTTCTTTACTTTATTTTATTTTACTTTGTTGTATTGTATATCTTATACTACTATATTGTATTGTATATCTTATACTACTTATTATGCTGTGTCATGTTGTCATGCACCTTGTATTAGTCATATTGTACGCCATATATTGGTCTTGTAATTTCTCTTTGTATTCCTGTGTATCTAACCATTGTTGTCTTTATGGATCGCTTGATATCGTTGTTACACTGTACACGTCTCTACATGTATACTGTGTTTATTTCTATTGTTTTATTTAAAAAAAAATAACAAATTGTAAAAATAAATAAAAAGTGTGTGCATATATCATCACTTCTCCTACTGACTTCATTGAGAAACTATAAAACCCCATTCACTTATACTTTTTATGTTTACATACAATATAAATGGGCAGGAACTACTTAGCTNATAGCTATGAGCCAGGGAGCACATAATATGGTAACTCTCCCTTCTCTGCTCCAAGCTATACATGGTTAGTTCCTCTAGTCTTTCTTTGTATGGTGTATGCACTATTTTAGTTGTTTTTCTTTGTACTTTCTCTAATGTATTTATGATATGGCCTCCAGAACTGAACACAGTATTCCAGATGAGGCCATCCATATGCATACCTCCCAAATGTCCCACTTTTGGGGCACTGCCCCGCTGTCCCTTCCGCTTCCCAGTTTGTCCGCTAAGGAATGTCAGTGTGTGCATNCAGGGAGAATACTTGCACACAGATACTGACCAGCATTACTGTTACACTGTTATTACACTTGGAAACATCATCTCTCAACTCTCTATTCTTGATTAAATCATTAGTGCCTAAATATATGAATCTGGTCCATGGTTCCATGTGGTCGAGATGAAAATTAGAGGTTTATTTTCATTATTTCCTTTTATATTACTGGAGGTAGAGTCGTTTTTTATTTTTATTTCATGGATAATTTGACCTTAGTATAAACACTTCAATATACTGTAGGAAAAGAAAAAAAGCCAGTATTGGTGCACTCACCTCTTATGCAATTTAAAGGCATTCACTTTATTCATGTTTATTAATATGAACATAGTTGAACATAATAACATAAAAAGGGTGAAATGTTTAAAAGCATGAAAGAGCAAACAAAGAGATAAATAGATTCATTTAAAACATATGACCTGACCTATAGATCTATGTGAGAAGCTATGAGTTATGTTATTTCAAGGAAAGGCATTCCTAAAATATAGTACAGGAATAATGTGATAAAATATAAAAGTAACTGATATAATTAAGAGCCATTTATACATTTTTACTTTACTACATTACATGACATTATATATTCTCAAATAAATAGTATTTCTATTAGCATAGTAATTATGTTTCAAAACATTCCTCTTCTTATATTTACTAGATTTCCTAGTTTTAAGTGTTTAAAATTATTTAACCATATTAAAATGTTGCTGTCACTTGTTCACTTTCATTTTAGCAGAAAATGTTTTAATGCTTATAAAAAGATCTTTTATGTTTTCCTTCTGTCTTTTCGACCCGCGCGCTGTCCCTGTGCCACCAACTTCCACNCTTGTTTATGCCCTCCTATGTCTCTTCAAATCTCTCCCCATGGACTATATTTACTAAACTGTGGGAATGAAAAAGTGGGGATGTTGCCAATAGCAACCAATCAGATCCTAGCTTTCAGTTTCCTATTACATACTAGAGAATGTCCGCTAGAATCTGATTGCTTGCTATGGGCAACGTCTCCACTTCCTGCGGTTTAGTAAATATAGGTCCATGTGTGTATTGCTCTAACCCATCCATTTCTCTCCAAACCTAACTCCCTGGTTTCACGTTCACTTCCCTTCCTTTCTTGTATATGTCTCGTCCTGTTATACTGCAGTCCCAGCACTGCAGCAGTACAATGGCCTTTACTAAGCG
>JABWIB010000572.1:29967-43478 GCA_016617825.1 Platyplectrum ornatum | reverse complement strand
ATTTCTTATGTACTTCCCCTCCTGGTCTTCCCCTTTTTTCCTCTTCTTCCCCTCCTGGTCTTCCCCTTTTTTCCTCTTCTTCCCCTCCTGGTCTTCACTTTTCTTCTCTCATTCTCTTTTTTATCTTCCCTTTTCTTACCTTCTTCCCCCTGGTCTTCCCCTTTTTTTCCTCTTCTTCCCCTCCTGGTCTTCCCTTTTCTTGTCTTCTTCCCCCGTCTTCCCTTTTTTTTCTCTTCTTCCCCTCCTGGTCTTCACTTTTCTTTTCACTCTTCTACATTCAGTTTGTTACTGAAGAAGAAGAGCTTGAATCTGATTGGTTGCTATGAGCTACATACCCATTTGTCAATCTCTCTGCTTAGTAAATTTAGGCCTTAATCTTAGATGCTCTGTGTAACTAGTATGTGTATCACCTGCTACAGAAATAACAAAATGTTCCTCAAAATGCTCTAAGGGTGCAAACTAAACAAGAAAAACTGGAAGTATATGATTCTGTAAGAGTCAGTAATACATTCTTAAGTACTATACAGTTTTACAAAGTTAATACCATATAGCATAATGACTTTATTCCTTGAGTCCAGCAGTGACAGAGACTTAGAGACACAGATGAGGTCAGGAAATAAAAGGATCTTAAGACTCAACCTTTTCTGCACTATTAATCCTAAAGTCACCTGCACCCTTGTCTGCACAGGGACTTAAGAACTACTGATCCCACTCAAGTCTAATTATTTCTTTTAAAATACGTGAACATGCTTAATAGTTCCCAATGCAAAGTGGGTTTAATACTATTGTGTAATTATATTAGCTATTCTCTTTTGCAAATCACAAGTACGACAACATTTTGTTAAGTAACTTTTTGACTTAGTATTTTTAATAAGTAATATAATTACAGGACATTAGACAAATAATGAATACATTTTATTAATCTGATTACATGGAGAAATGAGAATATTGCTTTTCAAATAAGCGAGAAAAAGTGACATCACTGAGAAATGATGTCACAACATGCTCTGGTATGTTGCATTCCACCATAAACAACCAAATATATATATATGCCTACTTTTGGTGACCTAGGGATGGATGGAGGGCATGATTTATGCAAACCACAGCCAAAGCCTTGCTCCTAAACGCCAAAATTGTTCATTTACTATAGATGGGTGGGATGTGATGTCAAGTCCGCTCATTCATTGTAATGAACAGGGCTGGAGGCAGTGATTTGCTTTGCAGGTGATTCACCAACTGTCCTTGGATAAAGGAATAATTGCTTGAAAATTGGCCGTCTCACAGAAACTGTGGGACAATTGACAACACTAACATATGTTTATACCCCAAAAGCATCCATTGCATTACTAATTAAAGGCTCCACTCCCAATGGCTTCAGCAGATGAGTAGGACAGGGGGCTGTTTGATGAACTACCCCGTTAATGCAGTGGTTTAATGAACTGCACCCATACAAAATAAACATGTGTATAAACATTCTCCTGTGGCTCACAAACTTAAATAAACAACATAAAATCTAAAAAAGTATACAGGTAATTACATTTTCCTGTTAGAATACTAGAGGTTCAAATATAGTGACTACCGGCATTCTGAATGGAGGCACAGTGACATTTAGCAGGAAGATTGAAAGGTGGGGATGTTGCCCATAGCAACCAATCAGGTTGAAGCTCTCTGTTTCATTTTACATACTAGAAAATGTGAGCTAAAATCTGAAATGTACATGGACTACACAATACTATCTGTACATTTATACTATTAAGCTTACCATGTATACTGGACAATATAATAACAGTAAAAGAATTCTTTTAAAGTATTCATTTCAGTGGTCTGCATTACAGTGTAAACCTTACATTTATTATTGCTCTACTAAATAGATTTATTGTGGATTACGTAAATACCTGATTGAAGAGTAATCCTGTTAAAAAGAGAAAATTATCCTGTCTGCATGACTTCAGTATCTGCCATGAAATCTCCCTAAATTGATATCCAGGACTGTAATAACTTTGAAACCATCATAATCCCTTCGTATTAAATATATTCATTTACAAAAAAATACATACAATAAAATGTATACAATATTTAAAAAACAACTAATAGTAATAGGCGCATGAGAGCGGTACATAAACAAAAACTCTAAACAATGATTAGTGGCGGGAGGCTTTTCATATATTTGCATGTGTGTATAACCAATGCTATACAGATAGAATAGTATAGTTATTTACTGGACAACTGAAGTGTACTGAGGGATCTTTTACATTTTCATTTCTGTGCAAGATTATCCCGTTACCCCTGCCCCTTACAAACATATATACCTACATACATACATATATAAGGGCTGTATGTTAAAGTAAAAGCATTGAGCACACATTGATCTGTTTATCTAATAAGAGAGAGAGAAGCCAATTTTTCTGTCAATGATATTTGATATTTTTAAACCCGGTCCGAGCATAAATATAACGCCATCTGAGGATACTCGTCTATCGACCCCTACTGAACCTGCTTTTCCTACCTCTAATCAGGGCCGGTGCTAGGTCTGGGAGCGCCCTAGGCAGACCTGTCATAACGCACGGCGTGACGTCATCACATCATCTCGGCGCAACGTGATGACGTCACGCCACTTGAAAACTACAGAGGAGAGCGGCAGGGTGACCGCTGGCCGGCCGCCCTCTCGGTTTTTACTTTTTTTTCTTTTTTTAAAATAATTTTCAATTTTTTTAATTTTATTTTTGAATTTTATTTTCCTTCGGAAGTCTCTGCTGGCTGCCCTAGGTGAACGCATAAGTTCGCCTAATGGCCGCGCCGGCCCTGCCTCTAAGAGGTGGTATTGGTGGGAGGAGATGGAGGGTACTTGTGGGAAGAATTATTTCACAATTTAAGGACAATTTAAGGTCTTACAAAAAAAATTTTAAGTCCCAGAACGATGTTACTGTGCATGTGCCAGGACCACACAGCACATTGGCGGAGCTTTATTCATTCTGTATGAAGTTGATCCAAAACGTGGGATGTCATCACCAACAGATTATAGGTCAAAGCAGTGGTCGAAGTGGACATTTGGAAGTGGGGGTATGGACATTTAGAAGTGACGGTATGGAAACACTGAATATAATAGAAGTCAATGGAAATTAGTAGTTTTTCAATTACATCAGTGGGAGAAGTGCCGGTATGGCATACCCCTGTATAAACCCCCACTTCCAGCCCTGGGTAAAGGTAAGTGATATGAACGACGCTGCTGCATCGATCATATTAAAAAGTTATTCTAGGTAAACACATGCGAGAGAGAAAGAGAGAGAGAGAAATCTGTAATGTAGGTCATAGTCTAAGAAGGTCTGGGAATAGACAGGTTTTATTTACAGGTCTTCTTGTGCTATATTACTTACTTACTGATTTCCTCCCCAACTTCCCTTTTAGACAATTTATGCCCAGTATTACTGATCTCAAAAGGGCTGTAAAGCGAATCTGCTTTAAGCTGAAGACACTGTCATTTTTCCAAGCACAGCTCCAGCCTCTGTACCTTAGCTAAATGCTTTAAATTGCAATTTTGATGACCTAAGATGTGAATAGCACTTTCTTTGAATGTTTTTCTTGAGTGCTGAAAGTGACCACTTTGACAGTGTAGAAGTGGATCTGGCAGCCTTGTAACTTTTGCGCACCACAAGATAAGTACCTCTTTAATATCTTCAAGGATTTTAACTTTCTTATTAATAGTACAGACAGTCAGTTCTATACAATATATAGTATGGTATATATATACTTTATATGTTCTGTGCACAAATAACCCTGAAGGCCATTCAATCACCTATAAATGTCAACTGCTGGGCCGGTGAATTACAGGTAACAGAGAATAGCGGTTGCCCCTTTTCAGATCAAGTAACGGATTTCGCTATGACAATATGTCAGGCCACTGTGCAATAAAATATTTCTCTGCCATTTAATTCTA
Organism: Platyplectrum ornatum; assembly: GCA_016617825.1. Lineage (NCBI taxonomy): Eukaryota > Metazoa > Chordata > Amphibia > Anura > Limnodynastidae > Platyplectrum > Platyplectrum ornatum. Next base: position 39,544 of record JABWIB010000572.1, on the reverse strand, counting down.
AACATGATGAGCATATTGAACGATCCGCTAGGAGATTACATTATAGTTCTTTCTCAGCAACAGACACTATTTTACCAAGGAAACTGTACATCAAGAATGAAAAATAACATTAACTACGGGCAAATGAGAAGAACTGCTTACAGAATATACCTGGAAAGTTATTTCTCTAGCATGTACAAAAAGAAATACAATTTTTTTTTATTATTATTTTTTTCTTATTTATTTATGTCTATTTATTTATTTATTTAGGCCTATATTTACTAAGCAGGGAGATTGCATGGAGATTGAAAGTGGGGGATATAGATAGACATATATATATATATATATATATATATATATATATATATATATATATATATATATATATATATATATATATATATATATACACACACACACATAACAGTCTGTTGACAGACACATACTCATTATGGTTTATTTACAGCATATGGTCCTGCTCAGACTACACTATCAATATGGCTACACCATAACAGGTACAAGTTAAACTAGGAGTAGGCAACCCCTAGGTGTTTTCAAACAACAAGTCCCAGCATGCTTTGCCAGGTATGTCGTTGCAGTTAAAGCATGCTGGGACTTCTAGTTTTAATAGAGGTGGTGGTATATTGGGGTAGAGCAATCCTATAGTGCCATAGTATGTCTGAAGGACTTACACACACAGGGGTCACAAAAGCTCATGGCCTTTTGACAGCTCTCACAGACAGGTCAGCCAAACAAAATGGCTGCCTCCATGAGGCAAATCCTGCACCTACGTAAACAAGATGCATTCTGTGCTTGAAAGACAAATCAGTAGCGTCCTTTAGAAACCCAACACATGTGGGACAAATTTATCTAACCTATCACGTCCTAAGATACCATTAGGACAACACACAACACAAATATAAGAAAAATTGCAATGCAGAATTGATTTACAATTATGTAATATGAGTCCAAGCAGTTATGACATGGCTCAATGAAATGTCACCAAAAATTACAGTACAGTCATGTTTCTTTTGCAAACAGCGCCAGTACAGTGATCATTGCAGTCACTGAAAAACATGAAAGTAGTTCCAGCTGTGACAGCATCTCACATCCGCATGAGGCTTTAACTGGTGCTCTGACCTACAGGGCCACCCTCTCTAAAATAAAATGTGATTAAGACTCCATTGCGGCTTACACCAGAATCCTCCAGAGGAAAGACTTTGTCAATCACCCTGAACAGTGGTGATAATAAGTGATTGCTCTGTGATGTGTTCACTACACTCAGGCCTCTGGGGTGTGAATGTGAAGTCTATTTATCTAAGGAGCCTGCTCATGGAAAATAAAGAAATAAAACCTGGTTTGCCTCTCGGCACTGCGGCTTAATGGAACGATTGAGGAGCGTTAGAGATTTCTCTTCGATTTAGTCAACTTAGAATGTGCATAAAGCTCTTAAGGTAGAGGAGAAATATATGTTGCTACTATAATAGAAAGTATGAAGTAAGTGGATTTGGGGGTGAAAGAGTCACCCCCAGGTTCACGAGGTCTCCAATGAAGTCTGGGATACTCCTTCACTAGTCCTCCCTACAGAACAAGGAATTGTACTGCATTACGGAATGTGCTACATACATTTTGTGTATCATTTACTTTGGTTCAAATTGATACGGAGAAAAGAGCAAATTCAATAATGATGGAGCATCTGTATAATAGGTGAAATATGTTTCGCAGCGAGAAAGGTTCTCTTGATAGGGGGATGCCGGATGTCCGCTACATCCTAAATTCTGTATGGATGTAGGAAGTAGTACATAGACAGAACCTAGCCCTCATTGTACTACTTACATACCTCCCCCTCTCACAGGGCCGGATCCAGACTTTCGTCCGGGCATCCACTTATCTGCTACTCCTACATAATGTGCTGCTGTAACCTGCTATTACCTGTGAGTGCACCAATTCCTGTATGCTGGGTTTCCATCCAGTTGCTGCACTGAACTGTGACTTTATGCCAAGAATAAATTATATCACAGATGAACACTACCTCCTGCTCCAAATTCTCGCCCACACTTACCTTGCCATTGCTCCTGCTCATGGTCCCTTCTCGAACCTGTGATAAAACTAACTAAACATCCCTGGTTATAACTGCTATGTTACACATCACCAAGCTAGGTAAACACACTCATCACCTATACTCAGTGCCAATTGCCTAACGTCCATCCTTTGAAGTAGGTCTGAGACCCGCACACAACATCTACTTCACAGTAAACTTCACCATAACAGCGGAAATAACAAACATCAAATAATAATTGAAAAAGTCTGCCTGGTCAGCTGTCATTTATAGTTACTCCCAAAAATGAATATTTTATGTTACGTTCAGTTCCATCTAGAAGATATCCATGTCCTTAATCTGTTCACAACCTTTTCTAGTACAAGTTTCTCACTATGGAATTAGGTCACGCGCCACGTTGCATATCATGCAGGTCCAAACTCTCTGCATTATTCCTATGTTCTACAAACAACCATTACTGTCCTGGTATGAACACTGTTTTCCCTATTTAATAATAGGGAAATCATGAAAAAAAATGCATTGGAGAGTAAACATACAGACAACTAGACAAGATATTAAACTGCAAAGAGTGCACAACATTCTAAACCTATAGCAACCTAATACACATGGCTAAACATTAAATGCACCGATTGATTGCTCTTGGCTCAGTTTAGCACCTTTAAGCAATGTTCTCATTGTGTATTTTACTATGGAACAAGTGATACACAACAGCCAAAGCCTGGGGATACACAACTAAGCTTTGTGATTACATTTTAATATGCAATCTGACACATATATACATGGCTGACCCCGAATGACTGTGGTAGGCGAGAGTGAGGAGGCAGGTAATAACTGCCCATTTCAAATGCCTAAGGCATGTTCCCATTTACAGCAATAAAACTCCCTAGCTCACTTACTGGACACTGACTATTGATTTATGTTATGAGTGCAGTTCTAGAGATGTGTAGTGGCAGGTCATTGGGAATGTCATCGCTACATAAGAGGACTCCGATAAAAAGCTCTCTAGTCTCTTCCTGAAAGTATTTACTAACAGAAGGGTTAATGATGAAAATAGACATTGAGGAAAATATTGTAGCAGAATAGTTATAGAATGATGTGCAAGACTGCAGATTGATGATTACTAGGAAACTCCAGTAATAGAAAGAGGGTCATAAAAGATATTTAATTGGCGCGTGATAGAGCTTCCAAGAAACAAAGTTTGTTTAGCACTTGCCCTTATAATGGGTTGAAATATGTTTACCAAAGTCTAAAGCTGCCCATCCACTACACAAATTATCACTGATCATTCGAAATCTTGTTCTAGTGTGTGGTGACAATTTTTGCTGAACAAAAGAATCGTAAACTTGACGTTGACAACTATTTTATCATTGCAAATTCCCAATTGATAATCAGTTGTGGGGTACAACATTGTGTAGTGTGTGGGAATTTCAGATTTTTGGGTATTTCTTTTATGTTATAGCGAACTATTTCGAGGCAGCAAAACTGTTGGGGTTACAATTTTCTTTTTTTTCCCCGAACGATAATCACTTGTATGGTGCCAATATTGACACGTTCGTCAAGAGAAAAAAATTTTCACAATACGGTTCAAAATCACACTAAAGCGAAAATCGTTCTAGTGGATGGCCAGCTTAAAAGAAGGCAAGCTTACAAATCATACCTTATCCCAACCTGAACAAGTTTATTTTATACAATGCAGTGACCAACTGGATTCTAATATTCAAACAAGCAATAAATAAATGTATTCTGATAGTAAGCATTATTTGTCCATCTCACAGCAGGAACCGAATTCCCATCGTCAAAAGGTATTATTTTCCCCTAACACCAACCTTTACTCACAAACCTCACCTTAACCATCCCCTGCTATGAACTGTCCCCTTCCAGCAGCCTAACCCTAAGCTTTCCCTTATAGTAACTGTTCCCTCGGCCCAACCTGAAGCCTAACCCTCCCAGAAAACGCACCCAACCGGTAGGGTCTTTCCAAACAATTGTAAAAGTAAATCTAAACCTGAATAGGAAAGTCAAGTAAATTGTGAAGAATAAAAATAGACTCTCAGAACATTCTCTCAGGTCTAGCACTTGTTACTCTGCGACTTGATTGCTTGACATCTGGGCCCTCTAGGACCACCTACACAACAGTTGGTAAACAAGTCTAATGGTTCAGGGCTACCAAGAAATAGATTGTTGACCTGTCTCCTGCCCGGTCACGTATGTACCTGTGTTATGAATTGAAAACCTGGTATACAGTCAGGATTGACTTAGTACTAGGCATAAACTACACTGCGAGCAGAAGATGCCACAGAATACTTTCATTCGCAGCTTGAGACTCTCACAGCGGGAACAACAGATATCTTTTAAGAATGACATAAAGCAAGATTGTGGCACTAGGAGTCTCTGTCAATATCATCAAATATATTTCAAGAATAGCAGGTAGGTAAATAAACAAATAAACCACCTGCTTTGCTGCTGGAATAAGCTCAGTTATCTTGAATGCTTTTAAAACAGGAGACGGAATAAGGGGACAACCAAATGTGGCCATGTAACACAAGCTATATTACCAGTGTTCTGGGAATGTCATTGAATAGTAACTATTGATGAGAGAAGCCCAATACTTTATCTCAATGTGTTAATGTTCAGTTTGCCAAATTTTCAGTTAATCCACATGTGAGTAAAGATGCCTTGTTACAATTCCTATTTAGTCTTCTTATATGCTTAGATGATGACATGTAACCAAATTGCCTTCAGACAAGCTGCAGGGTATACAGACTGATCCCTGGTAGATGTCCTCAGCCTCATTACAAGGCAAATAATTAAACCCATTCTTTATCACTCCAGTTCCTCATTGTTCCCATGGTTTCCCCCTCCAGTCCTCCTTTCTCTCCCAATATTTATCCTATAAAATTTGTCTCTCTCTCACACTATCTAACTTTTATTATTAAAATATATTTTAATCTTTACTTACCTTGAGACTTCTGACTTCCTTTCTCCTTCTGTCCTTCGTGACAAGCTCTGTTCTGCATGAGAATGATGTGGACGTGAGCTTATGTCACAACATGAGATCTTATGGGTGTCAGACAAGAACTGGGTTAACCCTATTTACAAATTAAATTAAAAGTTCAACTGCTATAAAGAAGCATTAAAATCTTTTTTTTTTCACTATTTAATAAAGTGTGTTTATTACTCTTTATAAACTCTTATATTTACACTTTATAACTAGATGAGGAAAACTAAGCCTGTGGTTCCAGTAGTGGTCCCTCAAGCTCTCTCCGCTGACAACTACTTAAAACAAACAGGTTAGGGGGTATATTTACTAAGCAGGGAGATTGCAGTGAAATTCGAATTTGGGGAAGTTGCCCATGGCAACCAATCAGATTTGAGCTCTCAGTTTCATTTTACACTCTGGAGAATGTGAACTCAAATCTGATTGGTTGCCATGGGCAACTTCCCCAAATTCGAATTTCACTGCAATCTCCCTGCTTAGTAAATATACCCCTAGATCTATAAAGTTTAATATAAGTGAGTGTTTGACACCACAATCTTCTTACGGCTGTAACTCCGCATTGCTAATAAGTGATGTGGCTTTCTGTTTGACCACTGTTCCCTCCTCATATCATGACATTGCCTTACTTAAAGAGTCACACGAGAAGACATGTAAGACATGACACCAGATTCTGAATGCTCCTGAAATACCCCTGATTGACCGCTGACTGCTTTAAACATACTACTTGAACAACAATATTAAAAAAGAAACACTACGGCCATTCGACCGACACGTCAAATGACCATACATCATTCCAATTCATTGCAGATACCAAACTATACGTGTCTAAATGTAGATTTCTCATAGCTGAGGCGGTAAGGTAGACCAATAAGCAATGTAACATATCTTCCGAGCACATCTATATAGAGTAAAAAATATGATAACAAGCGTTGCAACATTTGTGTTTTTAAACTCCTTATCAAAGGCTGTGGATCTACAGGAGCATATAGTGCATCAATGTAATCTTTATGCAAGGTCTGTCCCTTTGTGCTGCCATCTCGGTTATAGCGTAATTCTATATCTTGCAGGGGTAGGTAATAACTGGGCTGTGTAGATGCAACATGCAATCATTCTACTTCCATTTAGGTCCTGAAAATCTGATTTTAAGCTACTGGGGAAACGAAGGATGATATTAACCTTTAGGGTGCTGGCCTGCAAAACAATACGTTGGATGCACTTCTGGCACACAAAAAGGTTAAGTGACAGATCACAGACCAGGCGGCTGGATGACTCAATGGGGCTTCTAGAGTACAAAGCTCTTTTGCAGTATATTTTATATTTAACATGTATTTGATTAATGAAGATACGCTATAGTTCTCACCACAAAATTAAGAATTAATCCTCCCGTCTTATTAACATTAGCACCAGATAATAGCTGCTGCAGCGAGACCCCATGCTGAGATTTCTAACAGAAAGCTTGGGGAATGATACAAAACAAAGACATCTTCTCACACGGAAACTTAATAGGCAAGCTGTTCCTGTCACCTCCGGCATTTCGTTTCTGAGCTGTGCTAGGACCATTTAATACTAACATTTAAAATGAGTTCTTTATTGTTTAATAAGTGTGAATTACATGCAATGAGATACCTTCAGTGTAATTGCCAATGTAAGAACATTACGAGTAGAAAAATATTCTATTAACATCATTTTAAACGTGGGCAGCAAGGATATCAATGTTAGAACAAGCCTAATTGAATAAAACAATGGAACTGATAAGCACTGAACGTGAGCTGGCCACACACAAGACGGTTTTTATATTGGAAAAATTGTCTTGTGTGTGGCGAGATGTAGTTGAAAAAACGCCACTTAAATGGTCGGGCACGATAATTGCATGGATCCAAATTCCGGATCAATATTGTGCGCTAGCATTTATCTTTTTGTATTGTTTTGTGCAACGCTGGGCTGAGCGTTAATAATACATTGGAGAAAAGACTGAAAATAAAAATTTATACTCACCTCGCCAGAGAGGTGAATATACGATGAAAGGAAGTTCTATTATGAATGACAGGCACTCCTTCCATTCACTTGGACGGGATACCTGTCATTCATAAAAGAACTTCCTCTTCCATCGGCTGAAGCCTGTACCGGAGCCTGGTTATGTACTGGTTATGTATCAGGCTCTGGAACAGAATTCAGGGAAGAGAAAGTTCTTCCATCTGCTGAAGTGGAGGGGGGAGCTGGCTCAACATAACCTGTCAAAGGATGTTCAGGTATAAGTCGTCACAAGGTGATTGATGTACCCGCTGTATGGTGACAGGTCATTCATCTCATCCAGTCTATGTGAAGATGAGCAAGCTTTTACTAAGGCAATGATACCCCTTTGTGTCACCATTCTAGTATGGAAACAGCCTTTTCTACTATTATCATTTTTAGGGGTATATTTACTAAGCAGGGAATTTGCTGGGGAATTGAAAAGTGGGGAAGTTGCCCATAGCAACCAATCAGATTCGAGCTTACATTCTCCAGTATGTAAAATGAAACTGAGAGCTCGAATCTGATTGGTTGCTATGGGCAACTTCCCCACTTGTCAATTCCCCAGCAAATTCCCTGCTTAGTAAATATACCCCTTAGTATTGTAACGTGTATTGAGATTCAAACATACCAAAACGTGGGATTTCTATTTTCCTAATGTGACTCCTTTTAATATCACATTCTGCACTTAGATGAACCACCATTTAGATATATTTGGTAAAGGAACATCATTCAGAAACCAATCTGGCTTGGACCAAGTGGTGGTAACTGATGTTTTTCAGATTCTATTGGATTAACCAATCACAATGTATCCAGACCAACCAAAGCTTAAGAGGAATGACATGTCCTATATTGGGGCTATCGGGTAACAGAATACAGGAATCGTTTATCTAATAATACAGAAACTCGATTATTATTCCCATACATACTGGGGGAAACCACTGTCCCAGTGAGTGCAGTGACTTCGCATGGACACCCCTCCCTTAAGGTTTCTGCGCTGCCCTTATTAAAAATCAGGGAGGTGCAGAACGCAGGATAATACATAAGGGCTAAAGCTACTGAACTGTTACTACCCCCCCCCCCCCAAAAAAATCCAACGCATGTACTATGAGTTTGCATATGTTAAGGAATTTTAAGATGGACGTTTTATTAGCATAATCATGCACCTAAGAATTAGGGGGTTGATAAAAGAGGAAGCCTTGAGAAGAAAAGATTGGAGAAGACATGTGCTAATTTATTCATTTTTTTATCTGATACACAACATTCAACTTTTTTTTTTTTTTTAGACTTGGCATAACCTTTCTCCCTTTTTTTTTTTGAATGTTTTCAGAAATGACAAATTTCAAAGACGATTATACATCACAATCAAATTATTTATTGGACAATGAAACAGAAATTCCATGAAGCTATTACTAACAAGGATATTATGCTTTATTTTTCCCAGTAAGTTAACGCGTACAAGGGTGAAAGATGAACAAACAGAATGAATTGACGGCAGCTGCTATTAACAGCCCTTGTCGCATGTGCATTTAATATGCTGCCTTTTATGAGAAAACACAAAAATACTTCATCACAGAAGAAAAGCTTCTGGATGACAACAGGAGCAAAGAGACAAGTACAATAGCAATGCTTAAAAAATATGTAATAATAAGAATAACAGGCTGTACAGTGAGTACATAGTATTCTTATTTAAATATTATCCGTCTATCCACAAATATGCAAATAAAAGGGCATTTTTTCATAAACGGATAAATGCAATTCTTTGTAAAAAGTTACAGTATGCATGGGAGCAGCTGGAGGAAATTCTATTCAACAAACTAACTAGAATATATGGTGGAGGGTTAGGAAGAAAGGCGCGCAGAAAAAGCAGTGAAATAGGAAAAATTATAGTCATTTTGGTAAAAGCAACCTTAGAACATGTAGTTCCACCATTCTTGGACTTCTATAAGTTGCCAACACCTGGAGTAATGAATGCTGTCTCTCACAGCGCTTGCACACTATCCCCCAGCATTGTTTCATGGGTTAAAGCAATATTCACTATATATATATATAGATATATATATATATATATATATATATATATATATATATATAGCATATCATGTAGTGTCTGACCATTTTAAACGACGAATTATAAACAAAACTGGTCAATAAACAGAAGGAAGAAAGAGGGCCCAGCTAATAAATTCTACAGGAGAGTCAACTTTACTTCAACTTTGCTTACTGGTCTGTATGTTCTAGTCATCATGCAATGTCTCAGAACTGAGAGCTAATTATCTATCTAAAGAGAACACATAAGTCATGTAAATTGAAGAGTAGAGAGACTGTTAATAGAGTAGAAAAAGGTAAAGAGGAAGGTCTAGGAATGTAAAAAGAATTTGGAGTACCTTCTTTAGTAGATCGCTGTAGCATCCACACTCGGGTTAGATTAAATATACAAGTGCACTTTATACAATTACATAACAATTTGTAACATTGCAAAAGAGGACACAAAAAGAAGGGAGAGAGAGAAAGAAGGGGACAGAGAAAGA
>JABWIB010000572.1:15606-29432 GCA_016617825.1 Platyplectrum ornatum | reverse complement strand
AATATAACAACCTGAATTGATCAAGTTAAACATCAAAGGTGAACCCAGATTTAAGAGCATTTTTGGGAAGCTAAAAAAAAACACATAAAAAAGGATATCATGATTTATTATAGAAAGCTCTGAATTTCCTATTGAATTTGCTAACTATAATTTATGATAAAAAGAAACGTCAATGTCTGCATAAAGCACATAATTACAGTCTATGCTTCTACTATATATTAGGCACATTATGAAATGCTTAGTGATCACTCCATATAGTTGCGGCTGTATGCCGTGGCATTGTGTATCACTTTAATCTTGCTGCAATGTACTATTTAGCTATTTTAATAGAACTGCATATTTTAATTTATTTTCAATGCCGTACATCATGTTTGACTTCTATTTCCATGGTTTATTTATAAACTATGCTGTATGTATGACATTGCCATCAGTTACATTTTTTTTCTACTGTTTATTAACAAGCCCTTGCAATTAACTGGCTTTTAAATCAGAAGTATGATACTATTTTAATTTCCTTTATGCATTCTAACCTATCATTTCAAATCACATTGAGCTGACTCTTAAGAGGCCACCTGGAGTAATAATGTCACATTGAAATGACTTGTTTTGGTATGCAGAAAACAGTGGTTATGTTCAGGGTAAAAAAAAATGCTATTTTTGCTCCAACGACAAAATCAGAATGAAATTAATGAGTACTGTTCATAAACATTTGGCAGTTTCATTATGAAAAGTGTAATTCCCTACATACATGTAGTGTATATAATCTTACAGTACATTACAAGAGTCATGAACCACTGCTCCGAATCAGGGAACCCAGTGACTCCTTGTTGCCCGTAACTAGAGGCTGTCAATGTTGGTGCCCATTGCAGTCAAGACACGCGTGTATTACTGCCAACATGAGCAAATACAAACATCCATTATCTACGTTATAAATAGAGCAAAACTATTTAGAAGATTTACAAAATTGTGACCGGTTTGAAGGCCATAAATACATGCACAGTCCAACCAAGAGAACATTATTCACTATTACTCCTACCACCTCGATTATCTCCATTCACATTTCATCCCGTCTCCCTCGTTCTGCTGGCGATCGCCGCCTCACATTCCAATGATATCTACCTCTCACTCGCACATCCAAGACTTCTTACACGCTGCCCCTTTAAACTGGAATGACCTCAATCTATTAGGCTATCCAACACCCTCCAAGCCTTCAAACTGGCCTACCCCTCCTCCACCTAATCTTTTTACCAGGGGCTGGCTGGCGACTGTAGGCCCGGGGGTATGGAGCTAAGCTCCGCCCCTGCATAGACCATGCTCCCAGAATGTGAAGACACATCCGGCCTCCAGGTCTCACTAATACATACAGACTATGTATTAGCGAGACCCGGTGGACGGAAGTGACATCACAGGCGCGCATTTCCCCAGCGCCAGGTGATTGCTGGGGCCGTCAGTGAATGGGGGAATGCGTGCCTGTCATGTCACATCTGGCCGCCGGGTCTCGCTAACACATGAGACCCCAGAGGACAGTGGTAGATAGCCGCACATTCCGATCAGTATTTGCACAATGTACTAAAATAATTAATCTTCCTGAATCTGCCCTGTTAAACATGGACTATCAACACTGAGCAGTATCAATGTTTTCTTAAATATTCATGGGTTCTAACTATTAAAAGCGTTTTAATGAATGTGTCTGTCAATGTAAAGAGTCCGAAGGTGGTCTAATAAGAAGCTCTAAACATGTATTGCTTAAACCAATACATATATAGAATAACCAATGGACTAGACCAGGGGTAGGCAAAGTGTGTAGTCAAACCACAAATCCCAGCATGTTTTAACTTCATATAGTTGATACCTGACGAAGAATGCTGGGACGTGTAGTTGTACAACACCCGCACTTTGCCTACCCCTGGACTAGACCCTCAGTTCCATATAACAAATACACAGGAACCTATACGCAGGCACTTCCCAAAACCTATAGCAGGGGTTCTAAACCAGGGAAAGTGGGCAACCCTGGGGTCAAGGATTGTATATACTTATTATTAATTATTATTATGTAATTACCTCTTGAGTCCTTATATGTATTGAAGATTTCCTACATTGAACCGATCGTTCAGAATACAGATGAACATAAAGAACTTTATACAGGATTATCTTTTCATCATATTGTATTTTTTGTGACTATTTACAGACCCTACATTTTTGCATTCCTACCTTGTGATTGTATAGCAGGTAGCATATTGTGAAGATAATTACAGGAGCGCGCTGGTTACTGGGTTTTTATGTTGTGTGATTAGGTATTATCGCTGTTAGTAACAGGCTGCACTTGTTGATTTGGAGCTCTAGTAACGAGAGATATACTTTTATTTCTTAATAAATGGCTGTCCCAATCACAGGATTACATTTGTAGGACGCTATATTGTTTCATGTTCATCATAATGGATTAAGTGTTTCCATTGTTCCAGTTTGTGGAAGTTGAGGTTTATTTTTCCCAATTGTCCAAGCTACTAGCAATTTAATCTATGTTTATTACTGGAGCAAATTGTAGTTCCCCACTAATTTACCATTTAAAGCCTTAAGCAAAGCGCACATTCATTTTTACATGATCGTTATGTTGGGATGATTATTTTAATATTTGATAGCCTATAGATTGTAGGCTTGAAAGCAGGGCCCTCTTACCCACCTAGGGTTATTACACAGTCTTGTTTTTCAATGTCAATCAGTAGCAGCAAAGGCCAATAAGGCATTATCATGAATAATAAGGGGGATAGACGCACGGGGAGGCAGTGTAAATTATCCACTGTTTAAATCATTAGTAAGGCCTCATCAAGTATATGGAGTACACTTCTAGGCACCAATCCATAAAAAGACATTTTACAACTAGAACGGGTTCAGAGAAGGGCAACAAAACTGAAAAGGGTATGGAGTCATTGAGTTATGTGGAACGGCACGTTAGATGTGTTTACTTTAGAAAAGATGCGTCTAAGATGAGATGTGATTACAGAAGATACGCAGTCACCCACTAATACCCCGTTCACATTACCTCAACTTAACTCTTTTTTGATGAAAAAGCTGGCTAAACTCTTCCAAACTCAGTGTGAACGCTCCATTTACAAAAAGCCAGCTACTGAAAGCTGGTGTTCAGAGCCTGCTTTTTAGAAGGGGTTTTGCCCTCCTATCCGGCTTTTACACTACATAACTGGCTTTCTCTCTCTATTGTATATGTGCAGTGCTGACTGGCTCAAACAGTCAGCTGTTTCCAACACTGCCTGTCTCTCCCTCCTCCCCCCTCCCCTCATGTAAACAAACAATCCCAGCCAATTACAGCACATTTTCTGAGTAATGATGTGTACTGGTAGCAAAAACAGGGTTCAATGTAAACAGTGTAGCCGGCTTTTTCAGGTAATCTGAACGGTCCTTTTTTCACAGCTGCTCCGATTTCCCCAGCTTTACACCCTGGCTCTTAAGCCAGCTTTTTCAAGGCTGGTAATGTGAACGGGGTATAAGATTAGAGGAAAAGAAGTTTCACAAGCAGTAGACGAAAGGGTTCTTTACAGCAGTCAAGATGAGAAAATTACTGCCTGGAAGATTGTGACGGCAGATTCAATGGATATATTTATGAAACGGTTAGACAAATGTTTTTGAGGAAAAGGTAACCAGGGATACAAAAGGTAAGTAAAATGTATAATATGGAATCCAGGGACATTATTTGGGAGAAAATTGTTTATGTGCCACATACATACAACATGCTGGATGTCATTTACATACTACAGTGTTTCTTGTATCGTTATGAAAGCTCATTCTATTGGACAGCTCAGTGAGGATCAGGCTGTTTCTTATGAATAGCTGTATAATTGTAATTAGCTGCAAATTTAACACAAACTTGATTTCTTTTAATCAGAAAAATGTAGTAAAATAAATGTATTTGAAGGTGTTACTACAAAAAACCTTCAAATATAAACATTATAATAGGATACTACTTGATTTGTGTCTATGCCTTATTACAGCATTCATATGGTACTCTAGCTATAATAGACCTATAATATGCAGAATGCTCCACTAGCAGTAAGGTATACCTATTCTACGGGAGTAGCTCTGCAGTCACTTTCTTGATATTTGATTTGGCATGGTCTAACCTTAGCAGGGTAAAATCCAGGGATGGTGGTACAGACCTTATGTTTGGAGTGGAATCCTGGATTCTGTTTCAGTTCTTTCCTTTTATTTTCACCAGCAGTAACTTACTCCCATAAAATTCTATGGGGCGAGTGTGTTTTTGGGGGAGGACTGTAAACAATAAGAGCAATAACAGAGGTGCCAAAAATCCAGGAGCAGCTCTTAAACCTGGAGATCTGGAAATGGGGGCCTGGAGATATGGAGGAGAGGCTCTGGAGATAAGGAAATGGGGGCCTGTAGACATAGAGGAGAGGGTCTGGAGAAATGGTAATGGAAGCCTAGGGACATGGAGGAGAGGGTCTGGAGATCTGGAAATGGGGGCCTGGAGACATGGAGGGGAGGGTCTAGAGATAAGGAAATGGGGGCCTGTAGACATAGAGGAGAGGGTCTGGAGAAATGGTAATGGGAGCCTAGGGACATGGAGGAGAGGGTATGGAGATCTGGAAATGGGGGCCTGGAGATATGGAGGAGAGGCTCTGGAGATAAGGAAAATAGTGTCTGAAGACATGTAAAAAGGGGCCTGTAGACAAGGAGGAGAGAGTCTTGAGACATGGAGGATGGGGCCTAGATGGGGCCCATGTAGGAGAGCCTGTAGACATGCAGAAACGTTACTGGAGACATGGAGGAGGCTGAAGGAATAAAGAAAGCACAATTGTGAGACAGAGCAGATTGCTTGGCAAGGCAGGTAGGCATCTACAATGGGCTTCAGTGTTCAGTATATTTACAATAACCTTTTTCTTACTGATCAAGAGCTGCAGTTGTGATGACATCTGTACTTGGCCTCCCCATATATGTGTGTGGCTTTTTGGTTTAATTTTTCATTTTTTTGTCTGGATGGGCCATACATTTAGGCATTGGTAGAAATGTTCAAATTCATGCTAAGCAACATCTCCGTCTTGTAGAAAAACACATCAAAAGCATTTCTGAGCAATGTCGATGGTTCCTAGAAAACGAACAGTCTGCCTTCTCATCAACATAGGTTAATCCCTTTAAATGACTCTGTATAATGAATGCAGACGACAGATACACATATTTAATATAGCCATTACTGCTGGCCTACAAAATATGAACATACTGATGGTTTGATGCCTGGTTCATTGCTCTTTATGAGGTCACAGGGTTTTTTTTGTTTGCTTTATACAATGTTTTAATATTCATAACCCAACCGTGTTGCAAATATATATCTTTTTCACCTGACTTGCATTTAGCTCCCAACTACGGCAATTCAATCCAAACGCAGACAATTATTTTGTACGCGCTAGCCGCAAAATCTTTACAGTTATAAATCAGCCCAAACGCAGTTATTTATTTTACATATATTTAGAGGAAAATGAGCCATCACCAAGAGCAAAAGATTTTTTACATTAGCACCACAGGAACCCGAATCCTTCGTATAATTGAAGACTCTGTTTGCATGACAACTATTCCCTGGTTGTGATTTAATTTTTAGCTTCATAGGGTACTAATTAAGAATGTGTTGCCTGGCTTTTAAACTGAAAATGATATCTTCTCGGGATAGGCTATCCATGTCAAATATTCGGCAAATAAAAGTATTTAGCATAAAATAAAATGGAGCAAACATCATGACGCATTATTTAAATCCCAAAGTATAACCTCCGGGGGAGCTGCTGTCTTTATTTGCTGAAAGCCAGTGTCAAATGAATGTCGCTCCATAGAGAGACATTTAGATAGAAATAAATCTCAGTTCAAATAGCCACCAAGTATATTCTATGGTACACAAGTTAAACTGAAGTGTTTACAGTATTTAAGAATGTAGTCTGTATATACAGATGAAGAGCCGCATTGGATCCCCTAGGGGGGTTTATGGACGCGTCTGACGCTCGTAAATCTTATGCGAGAGAGGAGTGACTTGGGACCATATCCAGCTCTCCGTGCACGGTGCTGTCACTTTCCTCACTCATTCACAAAAGGCAGGAGCTTGCAGTGCCTACTATTGATTCGCTGACCGCACAAATCAGGCCAAACCAAGAACCAATTGTTTAATATGAATCTTCCTCCTCGTCCACCTAGCGTAACTTACGACCGTCACAGTGGACGGAATATATAGTGCAAAGAACATTGCAGGAATTCCGTCTACACACATCTGGAGCGTGCATGCGTTTTCCAGGAAATCTGGCTGACTTCCACACTCTACGTGATAACAGCATGTTTATATTCTAATACAAATAACTCAAAGCAAGCTGAGTAAAATGCTGCAGTAAAGTTAGTAAATATCTAAACATTTAACTGGTGCCAGTGCTACAAATAGTAAATTGTGCAAAATACCAGCTTTAGAGAGTTATGCCCCATTCACACTGAGATGAAATACTCTGGCAGTTCAGGCAAATTGCCAGGTTGCCTGAAATCCCGGGTCTTTCTAGTCAGTGTGAACAGTGTGACAGTGTGAACAGTTATAACCGCAGTGTGAATGAGTGTACCCGGGTGTTTAGTGTTCCAGTTTGGAGAAGGGAGGTGGGCAACTTTTTGTGTCTTTCCGAGTTTACTCCTACAGTACCTCTATATAATGTTTTCCGCTAATTCTGTTTATAAGAGTTCTTTGGTGTTTATGCGTCTCAATGGTTCCTATGAATCTGTATCGTTTGTATGGTTGTTCTGTATTACTGATTTCTATAATACTATTAAATTGCCAAAAATAAAGATAAAAAAAAAACCACAACAGAATCATTTTTGTAGCTTAAGTAATTTTGTCAGTGATCAGAGAATTATCACTAGGTATACTGTATGTTACAGCATTGAGATTTACAGAATTAATAAAAGGTAAGAAAATAATGTTGCATGTAAATTACCACGCGTAACAAATCTTGCCATTTTTATACATACATAAACTATCAAGGAGGAAAAAATAAACAGAACTCAATGATGTCAATTAGCGTTCAGTTAAAATGACACAGATACATTAGCTGCATTGTACTATCACGTCTAATATGTATATTTATTAGGACTACAGAACTACAATTACACAATGGAGAGCCGGTTATTTTATATATCTTCACTCCATAATCATTGGTGCCATTGTCTTGTATGTCACTGAATCATATACATCCATAAACCATGGCTCTGTCACCCCCAAAGACACTACTAACCTGGCCAATGCCAATTATATTATATTTCCTCTTTAGCCTGTGCAATATTTACCCTGGTTATTATTATTCCAGATTTCAATATGAGCTTCTTCTTGTTTCTGATTCGTGTGGTCCATATGAGACAGGCACACAGCTGTATCTTATATGGGCTCATCCTGTTCAGTGAATTTCTGATCAACAATATTATTGTATTTGAGAGGCTGCCAGCAGCTCCAGTTGCCAATGCTGCTCTATCTGAAACATCTTATTAACCATCTCTCTATAACTTCCGCCTTTATTTATGCTGTGAGTATACGGCTGTACATCACCAGATGCCTCCTCATTCGTATGGTTCCATGGAATTTGGCATATGTTCTTCAACAACACACAAATGCAGCTACCCTGAGATATATTGTGTATAGACTTCACTTTAACATGTATATTAATACAATGCTGGATTATGGTTTGACTGCATATACATCAGGCATAGCCCAGTAAAATGCACTGATACATGCAGGGCTACACAAATTATTATTACATTTCAATACATACACACATACATAAATGTGTACACATACATAAATATATAAACACATATATATACACATACACATACACACACAAACACATATATATTGTTAGCGGGAGGGAATTTCCAGCAGTAATTTGGACACAAACACCAGCTTTTTGGTTCAACTGGCCTCATCCAGTTCCTAAACATGAGACTCAAGTAAGGCTCAAGGCACCAGCAGTCAGAGGTGATCCAGGGTCTCCAGCACACAGTCTGTACAATCCTCCCCCAGGATAGTGAGTACACAGTGAGACCCAGTACACACCTATTACACACCAATTAAAGGGACTGCACAGGTGCACACCTGATTAGGCTACACAGGCTTCAAGACCAGGACTGGCCTTGTGGATGGTGGGCCTTCCCTCTCTCACAAGAAGGAGCCGGGCACAGCTCCAGTGCCCGGCGAAGACCCCTGGTATGTTTTATTTATTTTCTTTTTTTTTAGGTCGATGTCGTTCTCGTGGATGGCCAGCTTTAGTTAATGGATCCAACAAGGGGGCATTGTTCAAAGAAATAGTGTATTAGAATACAAGGGTGTGCGTATAACATAGAGGGTGTTAGTTTTAGAGTAACTGTGCAGAAGAACAACTCCACCAAAAGGGTTGTGGATATTATTATTATTAACATTTATTTGTAAGGCACTACATAGTTTCT
The DNA here is from genome assembly GCA_016617825.1 of Platyplectrum ornatum. NCBI lineage: Eukaryota > Metazoa > Chordata > Amphibia > Anura > Limnodynastidae > Platyplectrum > Platyplectrum ornatum. The sequence continues at coordinate 20,954 of JABWIB010000572.1, read as the reverse complement.
GCAGCACCATACATAGTGAAAGTACATACATAACATGGGGTACAGTGTAATGGTATACAAAACAATAACAGACATGAGATCATATACATATGTCATAGCATTCACAAGAAGGAGCCGGGCACAGCTCCGGTGCCGGTGAAGACCCCAGGAATGTGAGTATGTTTTATTGCAGTGTAATGGTATACAAAACAATAACAGACAAAAGATCATATACATATGCCATAGCATTCACTAACAAACTTGTAATACATATATAGTATGAGGGTTCAAAATAATAACTAAAAAGGGTTGGGATGTGTATAATGTATTACACTGGATAAATACAGGAGGAAGGAGGTCCCTGCTCGCGAGATCTTACATGCTAAGTTTATGGCAAGCTATTCCATGTATCTACTACCAATAGAACAGCTTGGAATATATAAGGGATGAGAATCAAGGTTTTAAATAAACAGCGGGAAGACTGGATGGGCCATGTTTCTATTCAGCAAAAATCGGTATGATTATACAACCATAACAGATGACTTGCATGCCTTAGCTAACAGCAGTCTCTTAAATAGAAAAACGCAGTATTATTATTGAAATCATTTCTCATTTTTTACCATCCTTTCAGATTAAATACAAACTTACACATAATCACAATCTATCGATATTTGTGCATCTAGCCGAACGGCTTGTCATTTATCAATTGCAGTGATAATTTAATATCCATACAATCTGAGGGGACTACTATGCAGCCGCGGGATATTAATCAACCCTCCTGTGACTTGTTATTATATAGAGGTAGATGCAACAATATGTCTATGAACATCTTTCCATTCATCCGCCTGGCACCCCCAGAGGTTGTACAGCTCCTAAGTGAAAAGAATTGTGCAATATTGTAAAACATATAGAACCTCTCCCCAGACTTTCTGCACTGAATAGTCATTATTTCTGTAATGATAAAGGGTGAATTTGCTTCTTGTGAACAGCGGGGGGTATTTAGCCTCACTACTTAGAGAAATCAGCTGGCCGTCTTGTATATTATTGACTACCCAGCAGATCACTGACTGAAACAATACAGCGGTTGGATGCTCAGCATTATGGAAAGAATAGTCAGGGGATCGATGCATTTAGAGGATTCTAACCAGTTATTGTTTGAATCAAATACAAAACCAAAACATGTATTGCAGGTGCATGATCGGAGTTCTCAAGTTACTATTCTTGCTTTTGCTTATGTTTCCTATAAATTGCAAACATGGCATATCACCTATAGAAAGGATCATCGATGTTCAGGGGGAAAACACAGGCCATATAAAACCCATACAACATACTCTAATGCCCTGATGGCTAACCTGTGACACTCCAGATGCTGTCAAACTACAAGTCCCATCATACATTGCCAGGAGTTTGGAATGCTGAGCCTTTAGCANNAGCTGNCAAAGCATGANGGGNCTTGTAGTTTGACAACATCTGGAGTGTCACAGGTTAGCCATCAGGGCTCTAATGTAAGCAAAGGCACTTTATACATAGAAAGTGAAGGTGGTTAAGAGCCACATGGTCCATCTAGTCTGCTCAGTTGTGTATTTAAAACTATACCGAGCTTAGTCGATTCTCTATTTTGTTTGATATTTCGTATACCCTTATATTTATCCCAAGCATTCTTACACTGTTCCGTTGTGCTAGCCTCCACCAAATTCTGATGAGAGGCTATTCCACTTATCAACTACTCTTTCAGTGAAGTATTTCTTCAGTACATTTTCTCTAAATCTGCCAAAATGGAGGTATGGACATTTAGTGGCAGTATGGGAGCGTAAAACATCATAAACCATCATGGGGATTACCAGTTTTTCAATGAAACCAGTATGAGAAGTGATGGTATGTTCTACCTCCCCATACACCCCCAAGTCGAACCCTTGCATCGAATCATACATTTTGTTTAGTTTGAGCACTTCATTGGATTACTTTGTGTTGAGCTTTTTGTTTTTTTTTAAATGCACATCATCACATAGTGCAGGTCTTTGTGACAGGTAATGAATGACCCCAAACACATTTGCCACCTTCCATATCAAAATGAATCAGATCATCACTGCCTAAGCATATACATATGCTATGAGGGCAATAGTTAAACCATGATGCTATTGGGTAATGCGTTAGACTTCTGTTACTTGATTGGAAGTTTTAGCTTTTCCTGCTTAAAAGACAAAATAAAAATAATAATAAGGAATAATGTATTCATATATATATTTATATATGTGTGTGTGTGTGTGTGTATATATGTTGTATATATGTTGGTTGTAGAGGAAACTTCAAAGGTTCTTACCGAGACGAGGAACCAGATTGCGGAGTATGAATGTCTGCATGGAGATACCCTTCGTGCAGATACAACTACTGACTGGCTAACCAAATTACAAACGAATGTGGAAAAATATCAGACAGACCTGTCTAAATTTAAAAGAGACAAGCTAAATAAGGTCAATCGAGATTATCTGGAAAACAGAGTCTACCCTTGGCTTTCAGGAACCACCACGGAGACGACAGCTTCTCGTCGGCCAAGGATAAAACGACGTAATAGATCAAAGTGGGATACAGTGGATACCACCAGTGCGGACAGTTCTGCCAATACAGATAATGAAGCTTCAAATTCCAGTAACACTACCAGCAATTTTTTAGCCAAACCTCCGACAGGCCAACAAAATCAAGGTCTGGGAGGAGAACGAGGAGGGGGGGCCAATGCTATCGCATCCAGCACAAGATCCAAAAGCAAAATACAAAAGATTTAATATTTAATCTGTCTGATAGGACTCTATCTGAAGTTGAATTGTCTGTATTGCAAAAAGGTTTATCGTTTGTTCCTACTGTTAATTTTGATGTATTTTCATGGAAGATTGACCACTATAGGTTGTGTCGCCAATTAAGGTTGAAAGAATTTTTTCAAAATAAAATTTCTGATGCAGATAAAATCCCGTCAGTCTATGATAAGTTTAAGGTTAAGTCTACATTCGACCCCCAAACATTTAATCCTTCTTTGAAATGTTTCTTCAGACTGCTTGATGGAGCAGTTATGAAGGAGGCTGAGGCCTTACCAAGGATGTATAGCAATTTAACTAAATCTGAATTACAGGCGCTACGTTCTTTGAGTAATTATAAAGATATTGTGATCCGCCCTGCGGATAAGGGGGGCGCCATAGTGGTGCAGAATGTTTCGGCATACTGTAAGGAGATATTGAGACAATTGAGTGACACTGTGACATATAGGAAGCTTCCAGGTGACCCTACGGCTATATTTAAACGTGAGTTAGACAGTATTTTGAAAGAAGCAGTTGAATTGTCTATTATTCCACTATCGGTAGCGGAGGCGTTGTCCTCCAAGTCTCCTACTGTGCCTATTATCTATACGCTGCCCAAGGTACATAAGGACCCTGTGAACCCTCCGGGCCGTCCAATTATATCTGCCCGGGGGTCACTGTACCAACCTGTCTCGACGTTTTTAGATCACTTCCTCCAGCCATGTGTACAGGCTCTCCCTACTTTTTTGAAGGATACTGGTGACTTGTTGATTAAATTGTCACAGATTTCTATTTTGCCGAAGGATTGTGTTTTGTGTACGGTGGATGTTGTCAGCCTGTACACNANCATCCCACAGGATGCTGGTGTACAGGCAGTCAGGTCCTTGATTACTAATAATGAAAATTATGGAGGTCCTGCGGTGGAGTTGTTTATCCAGTTGTTGAACTTGACTTTGAAAAACAATTATTTTATCTTTGACAAAGATTACTATCTTCAAACTTCAGGTTGTGCAATGGGTTCCCCGGTGGCACCATCCCTGGCTAACTCGTATATGTACTATGTAGAAAAGGAGCTTTTTCTTGATAATCCGCTTTGTATGGACTCTATTGTCCTGTACACGAGATATATAGACGACATCTTGATTATNTGGTCATCTACGATTCAGAAGTTTGAAGAGGTAATGTTTCAGGTGAATAGTATGAATGAATATATTAAATTCACCTTTGTATGTAGTCCTGTCGAGGTACAATACCTAGATGTTAACATTAGAGTGGAGAGAGGTGTACTCCAGACCTCGATATTTCAGAAACCAACAGCTCGAAATACATTACTCCTAGCGACGAGTCACCACCCTGTCTCTCTGAAAAGAGGACTTCCTTACTCCCAATTTCTTAGGGTCTGTAGAGTGAACAATGACAGCTCGGTTTGTGACAAACAATTAGACAACATGATTGATAGATTTCTTGAACGGGGATACCCGAGGGGTTTGCTCTTGAAAGCAAGAGATAAAGCAGTTGCGATCCCTAGGGAAACACTTTTACACTCTAAGAAAGAAGTGAAACCATCTAAAACTATTCCGTGGGTTAACCACTTTAATAGAATAAGCCCATTTGTTAACAGATCGTTAAAAGCTCTATAGCCAATTGTCCAATCAGATCACTCCTTGACAGCATTTCATGATACTAGAATTATGCCCTGTTATGTGAGGGGTAAAAACATTAGGGATTTTTTGGTAAAGTCTGATGTAACTGAGAATTTGTCCAGCCTGACCCGTCCTTCCAATTTTTTGACTAAAAGACCGGGTTGCTTTAAATGTCTTAACTGTGCGACCTGTAGACATATGATGACAGGATCGGAGTTCTGTCATCCACGATCAGGCAAGAAGTTCAGGATTCGGTACACCTTGACCTGTACATCGAATTTTATAGTGTATATCCTTAAGTGCCCTTGCGGCCTAATGTATGTGGGTAAGACGCGCCGNACGTTTAGAGAGAGGTTTAACCTCCACCGGGCGTCTATCCGCAATGCATTAGCCTCAGGTTCTGCAGATCAACCGGTAGCACGGCATTTTTTGCAATCTAAACATGGGCTTCCGGATCTAAGATGTATGGTTATTGACCAGATCCCGGCCTCCCGGAGGGGGGGGTGACAGGGATAGAGCATTATTGAGATGTGAAGCAAGGTGGATTTTCCGCCTGGAGACTGTACAGCCGAAGGGCTTAAATGAGATTCTGCCCTTGCAATGCTTTTTATGAGTTTGTTTGTTGCCTGGGGAGATATCTTTTGTAGGTCTCAAGTTCTGTTTGAGGTTTNTGTAAGGTATCACTTTTGGATATAGGCCCGTTTTGAGTAAAACCATGATAGTGTGAAGTTCAGTAGCCTTTTTGGGTAGTTGTTGTCTTTTGTATTAATTTTGTTTTTATGTGTTACATTTGTTTAATTTCTATGTTTCATTGTGTATTGGGTTGAGGAGGTCTAATAGTGATACAATGTATTGAGGTGCGGCAAGATTTTTGATAGGCTGTTGTATTGTAGCGTTTACATGCAGTCGCCTGTTAAGCTATGTTTATCTTTTTTGTGAG
>JABWIB010000571.1:87263-99172 GCA_016617825.1 Platyplectrum ornatum | reverse complement strand
TAACCCTAGCCCTGTAATGTCACACACTGTCTCTCCATAGTAATACTCCTCAGTCCTGTAATGTCACACACTGTCTCTCCATAGTAACACTCCTCAGTCCTGGTAGTAACACTGCTGTGTGACTGGATCATACATAGTAATACTCCTCAGTCCTGGTAATAACACTGCTGTGTCTCTCCATATCTTTTCCTATGCTCTTAAGTTACAAAGGGGAACAAAGTCTATATTTTGAATGGAAATGTTGGGGGGTTGTCTTATACGCCGGCAAATACGGTAAATAATACTAAAACATACATAACTGAAGCTTTTAAGTGCCATAACTGTTATGATGATAGTGACCATATATTAAGGACAAGGGACCAGATCCTGGTTTCCCCCACTCTGCTAGCACGCCAGTCACTTGAGACCACTGCGACCCCTATAGGTACGCCACTGACAAAAAGTTCTACCTGTAGATGAGTTGAGCTTGGAAACTCCACCTCTAATTACACAGTTTATATGTGCCTCCCCAGCAGGTGAATGTTTGGATTTGGCCAGGTGTACACTTGCACCTGTTTTGCCCTTACTGCCAAACTCACAACCAGCTCCATTGTGACTATTTTTTAGTGAGAAGCAATGTTTACAAAACAATACAATGTTGATAAATTCAGACACTAACACAGTGACATTTCAGATAACCTCTCATTACATACAAATGTAAAACAATATTGTGAAAAAATAAAGGGAAATTAAAGTACAAAATTAAACAGATACGGTGTAATGGTGTCAACAATGTCACGACAATACTGAACATGACCAACATTTTAACACGTCAGCTCACGTGTATGGGAACCAAACCCACTACCTCATGCACTCTGTCACACAAGCGGTAAGCCTGAAGCCACCATGCAAAGCATGATTAGGAAGATGTATGACATACATCGCATTGCTAGACCTTGATTAGCGTACATTACAGAATGTATGGCATATATGCACATCGCAATGTAATCCAAATCCCAATGGTCAGCTAAGGACAAGCACCACCCAAGCAGACTGGTGTAGCGAGTGAGTGTAAGCATAGTAATCATGAGGGCAGGCCCCTATGTGATTTGAATCGCATGGCCAAACATGATTCAGTAATCATGAAGGCAGCCCACTATGAAGATTGTCTGAATCGCAGGGGGAGTCCAGACGCTGCTATGTACATCAGGGTTGCCAACTTTTAAAAATGAATATCAGGGAGATTGAGGCAGCGCTAGCAAATCTTTGGACAAAAGGGGTGTGCCCTACGCAAACAAAGGGGGTGTCCTGTTAATAGCTCCACCCCTGAGCATGTTTAGCGCTGCCTGATCAACAAAAAAGGCTGAATTTATTCATTGTCAGTAAATTAACACTTTCAATATGTATTGTGAAGCCTGTAAATAGAAGAAGCAATGAACTATTTATACAAATAAAGACCAATTTCAGAATTCTGTCATCATACTTCAAATACTTTTGAACTCACTTTGAGCATCAGGGAGATTTGCAAACACTTCAGGGAATCAGGGAGATCACCCATTCTTCAGGGAGTCTCCCTGATACTCAGGAAGAGTTGGCAACCATGATGTCTAGGTATGTGATTGAGAAGTGTCTGATGTAAAAGCTGCTGTTCCTTATGTGAAAGATCCTGTGACTTGCTGATAACTGCTACACATGTAACAACCTTCAGCAGGATATACAGTGAAGTGAGGAAACTGAAGTCCAAAATCCCTCCCGTATATCCTGCTGAAGACTGTCACATGTGTAGTGGTTACCAGCAAGTCAGAGGATCAGAGCCAGATTAAGACTTCATTGGGCCCTATGCTTGATATTAATTTTTGACCCTATTAAAAAAAATTTTTTTTTGTTTTTTTTTTACCAGGGGGTTAGGGGTGCAAAGGTAGGGGCTGGTAATTATAATGAGTCATAATAAGTCAGCAATCCGGATCACCATGTTAGGCAGCCAAAGTGGGCCTAGGGAACATATGGTTCCCTATGTTTCTAGAGGCTGTTTAGGAGTAGGAAATAATGGGCAAAATATATACAAATACAAAAGATGGTGCTCCTACTACGGTAAGTGTGCGACTACAGACTATATAAACAATGTGTACAATTGTTATTGCCACTGTTTAGCCCATGTCAAATGAATGCTTAGATATTAGTTCTCACACCACCCAAATGCTAAGTGTATAATATCTGGTACAGAAATTACATTAGTGTGGACAGATGGCCTGTAGGATAGTCACACCTTTAGGACATCCAAGAAGTTTCCTCACTGGGCGGGAATAGACATAAAGAAAGTATATACACTAGAAGTCAGCTGCTCTAAGGACTAATCTTCCAAATCACATAGATTGCCCATATCTTGTGTCATATCTGATCAGCAGATTGTTGGGCAGCAATAAAAAGATTATCAAAGGAACCACAAATACTGCTCATAATACTGGACAACATACTTTATTGTAGGTGACATAATTTGGCAACCAAGTCTTTCTGAAATATGAACAATTAAATTAAAAAAAAAATCCTGGTAAAATTTAATATTATGATTCTAGAAACCTGAATAATGACATGCTGTAAATAAACCATGAAAATACAATAATTGGAGAAATATAACTATGAAAATAATAAAAAAAATCCTCACAAAAATAAAAGGTTAAAAACCATTGCACAAGTCAGTGAGGTTTGAGTTCTGAAAGTTTTAAAAACATGCTAGATTATCCATTGCACAGGGCAGAAGAATAGGTTTTCCTCTTCAAAAATTATAATGGAAGTCTTTGGAAAAAAATGTACTCACACCCCAAGCTTGTTGGCCTGGGTAAGGACTACTTTGAGTACTGGCATAAAGGCAGATGTTTCACTAAAATTACTGGTGCTCACTATGTGAGTATGCATGTTCAGCCCTTCCATGTAGTTCCGAGACTCAATACTTCTGGCAATGTTGTGCAGACCTGCGATTATTGCAGGGGAGAGCTGTAAAAGACAGAACATGGTTGGAACAGGAATACAAAAAAATACTATTAAACATAACCATAGAAGGACAGTGTTGTATGTGGTTAAATGGATTTTAAAACACACATATACATAAGATTTGTAATACACCCCAACACCAAATTATGTAATAAGAGACTTGCAATCTCATGTTGGGAGCATAAAATGTCATCTACATATGAACAGCCCATGAGTGTGAAATTGCAATAGCACTACTCCACATATACCTACTGCCTTTATGGTTTGTCAAAATATTTGGGGAAAGCTGGTTATGGGAAGTAGAAAAGTAGTTTATATAAATTATATTAGTGACAACTGATCAATTTAGAAATTGATGTGTCTGTGGGAGTAAAGCAATATAGCCAAAAGTCCTACGGTAAACCTTGACACACTTACAGTTTGTTCTCTCAGTTTGTCATACAGAGACTCCAGCCTTTTATTTGCATCATCCAACTTTCTTTTGGTTTGCTAGCAAAATGAAAATACCAGAATTAAATAGTGACAACATAGTTAAAAAAAAAATAAGCAAACAATATAACAATAACAAAGGCTAAACTATAAGTGAAAAGCTGAAAAATACACTTTTGTGGATGAAAAAAATCATAGGTATCTCCTCAAAAATATGACTAAACCTATTGAATGATTAGGCATATGTGCAATTTATTTGTAGCCAACAGGAAACTTAGATGGAAGAAACATACAGGGTCCATGGCAGAAGACAAACATCTCTGAATTAGCGCCTCAAATGTGGTCTTCAGTATAAGGTGCTCTTCAGGAATGGGGTTCTTACTGATTTTCTCAGCAGGCAGCGTGTGCATAGTCTGTAATATACACACACACACACATTTTATTACATGGGAAATCCAAACTGTATTATAGCACTGACAAGGCATGGTAATGGTAATCTTTACACATATGCTAAATAAACTGAAAGCAAAAACAAGAAGAGTAACTGTTTTGATTGATGTAGAGCAACTGAATTATTGAAAATAACCTGTATAGCGTTGCCAATTGGTGCACCAGGAGCACCTTCAATATTAGGTTTTGTGGAGCCTGGGTGTGCAACAGGTTGTCCAATGTGAGGAGGAATGCTTGGGAATGTATTCTGTACATCTGGTTGTCCATGGGGCATCTGATTGGGTTGATATGGTACTGAAGCCATGGGAGCTGCAGAAATTGGTACTTGCTGTTGCTGAGACCTGGGATCTGCCAAAGGGTTCATTATAGGAGCGGTAATAGGTGGAGGAGGAATGTAGTTCTCTAAAACCTACAAGAAATGAGAAACAAAATACACATTCATTCGTATTTACTAAAACTATTATATATTACAGGTCATTGTTGCCATGTTTTTTGATAGCATCAGCAATGTTGTACCGGGCCTGGCAGACATCTACAGTTCTTCTTTTTAAAATGTTGGCATATGCATATTATCTATGTAGTATATAGTGTTTGTATTTGTTTCTTTATTCCCTAGAAAATATGTTGGTTATTTAATGGGAAGACAAATTTTAGTAAACATAAAAAAAAAAAAAAAAAATACTAAGCGGGTATAAATATTAAAAAAAATAAAAATAAGAAAAAATACTGTGTACTGGAGACTGAAGAAATAGACTAAAAACTATAATAGAAGTGTTGCAAATAGAATGGTTATATCATAAACAGTTTAAGTTAAAGTGTTTATCCATATTAATACAGCGCCACAAACCTCATTAAGTTGTGGCTCTGATGTTCAATAGCTCCCTCACATGCAAGACAGTATATTGAATCTGCAGCCTATAGGGGTTTGGCTGCTGTGTAATAATATACAGTTGTCTAATTAATATATAGCAAGACATCTGGGATACTGTCACAAACCTTTTTCTTTGATGTTCTGCTCAGAGCAGGAGGATCATTCCATCCATTCTGAGGCCCTGCAAGAAGACATTGCTCATCAGAATACAATTTGGCATATTTAAACCAAATCATTTGCAATTAAGATGGTTAGTATAGCAGGAAGCAACCTTAAAAAAAAAAACCCAGAATAAAAAATTTAAAAAAAGGAGTTACGCTTGACAATTATTCAGAGTTTTAAAAGCATAAGTTGCTCTCAAGGAAACACTATTTGCTCTGTAAGACGATTCATGAACCGGACACAATCAGATATTTAAAGGTTTTCTCTTCCTGGCCTCTAGCAAGAAATGTTTTTGTCTGTTTGTCTGGAGAACACAATGATAAATCATTAATTTGTATCAACTATGCCAATTTTCAGATTCAGTAAGATTGACAGAACAAGTTGCTTGGGACCAGTTGTTTTGAACTGGTTAGGTTTGTAGGGAAATTGTCTGAATTCTTTCAATCGGTGAAACCAAAGCACTTTAGGGCTATGAACTTTTTGTTGCCAATAGATTTTTCATGTATCTTGGCAATTTTGTTCAAAGAATAATTGTAAGCAGCAGAATATATAGGTCAATTAGGACACCCATTAAAAAATAAATAAATATAAACCGAAGGACATTAGGCACCTTAGATGTGAATTATTTTTTAATTTTAATTTTTAATGATTGAGTTTAATATTCACAGCTTTGCTATTTTTGATTAAAAAGGAAAATAGCCTATTCATATCAGGAAATAAATGCAAAGTGTTTTCAGACATTATTGTATAATATTTTATATTTGCTTAAGCACTTGCTGCAACTTATTCACCTTGCAGGTAAGTTGTCATATCTTGAGCAAAGGGATATTCTGAAGATGAAATGTAAATATCACTTACATGCTAGAACTACAAATCCGTACTAAATGAGGCAAAGCTATATCTACAAACACAGTTTAAAAAGAATTACAAAAAACTGGCTGATAAGTATTTCATCTTAATGCAATAATTATGATTTGTACATAAATTTAATGTTTATAATTATATCAATGTTATTTTTATATAGTCTATGTGGAGACAAAATATAAAACAGGACAAAGTACATTAAAATTTATACTATGAACCTGCTAGTACCTGATATTTAAGGTTATTACTTACGCAAGAGCTTAACAAAAGTCACTAGGATGTCCTGAAATTTCAACCTGGCGATAGCCATGTGAAGTGACGTTACGTGACTGAATAAACTTCTTTATGAACTTCAGTACTTCATTATCAGATGACACAATCAGAACTATAGCATTTATGGTGCTTTTTTAACATAATTGGTCATCAGCTCAATTTTGGGGACGATTCAATCCTCTTCGCGTGAAGTTTTTCTGCCTTACGCTGTTTGCGTAAGGCAGGAAAACTCGCGTTTTTCGTTCGCAGCTCATTGAGCCGCGTACAAAAAGACGCGAGGTTTCAGTTCCGTAATAGACGGGAAAAAGCGCACTTCGCGTTTTTTCCTGTCTTCGCGAGGGACTGAATCGGTCCCATAGTGTCTTATGGGGCCAGATGTAATCAGATACCAGGGACAGATCAAACATGTTATTTTTTTTTATCTAAAATACTCTAAAACAAAAAAACCTATTTGTCACATGACCATAAAAGAAATATTTCTGTTGCACAATTAGTGTAAATGCAGAAGATAAAACTGTAAAGGAGGATACCACATGCATTTCTGTTTTAACAAAACACAAATCAGTAAAGTCCCATGCTCCCACCAACCCCCATTTCATGCTCAGACCTGTTCTCTGGGATGCAGGCAGTTCACTGGCAGCAGGCAGAGTACCTGTAGGTCCAGTAGGAGGAGGCGGCGGCATTGCATAAGGAGCAGAGGTAGCTGGAGCCCCTGGTCCGCCATGCTGGAAGGATGCTCCAGGAGTAGGGTAGGTGGAGATAGGAGAAGATGATGATACTGGAGGGGGCTGAGGTTGTACAGCATAAGGAGGTTGAGGAGCAGAGTAGGAAGACGAGGCATGAGAGAAGGGAGCGGCAGAGGGTATTGAGGCCGATTGTTGGGGTTTATAGACAGCTGGTCCCGCAGAACCATAGGGATATTGCTGTGACTGTGGATATGCTACACAGAATAGGAAGGGAAATATAAAAGGAAAAATAAATGTAAAATTGTTAGTTTGCATATTTTTAGAAAGCCCATTCTGGGATATAAATACTTCCAAATATTAAAATGACTTTTAGCTTTATAATTAATATTTTTTTATATACAGGATTTACTATGGTCCCACTATCATGTCTTAACAGAACAATTCATTAAACATTCAGTTAAATAATTCAGTTAAATAATTACATTAATGACTAAGTAAGTTTCCAGCCATCAAGCACATTGTCAGCTATACATGTTCCAAATTACATAACAGACCCCTAAATTCAGATAGAGATGCGTGAGAAACAACACTGCGTGGTGCAAAAAGGTACATACTCTGTGGATATGGCTGCCGAGGAGGTTGTGAACCTAAGTTATACGGATTGCTGTTCATATCTGGTGGTGGGCCTGCAACTCCTAGAGGTGATGGATACATGGCACCTGGTATATTAAAGCCAGCAGGAGGGGCATTCTCTTTCTGAACAAAAAAAAAAACAAGGAGATATTTAAACTATAGTATTTACCTAGAAACATTATTAAAATATACATATTATATACAAAACATATAACATGACATAGAATTCATTCTGTGAAACCACTTGTTATTATTTATCTTGCATCATCATAGCATTACAGAGAAATTTAAGATGAGGTAGGTTTTTTCCATCAAAGGTTCTTTCAAGTCTCGTCGTAAACCATTAGGGAAGTGAGAANAAATTACCTCTTTCTTAAAACATCATACTGTGGAAAGCAGTTGTATACTAGTGATGTATTCCAGGACAGATTGTGCACAGGGTCAATGCACACTTAGTGCATTCCAAAGCAAAAATAAGGGGGCGAGGTATAAGGGAAAAAAATTGGTAATAATAAAGAAGTAAATCTGCCAAGGATCGCAATGTAATACCTGTGTGTCAAAAGATGAGGCAGCAGGTGCAAAGCTGGCAAGGGCAGTAGGGTTTTGGTTACTCCAGGAAGTGACAGTAGGGGCAATTCTAGCCTGAAGTAAATAGAGACATAACAAATCACTGATAAACTAAGAGATACAAACTAAAATATGAATTGGAAAGGAAGGGCGCGTGTTCTTTTGAGGAGAATGAAGCATACCACCAAATGAAACAAGGCGACTATTATTTGAACAAATATGAAGCACAAAGCAAAGCCTCCTGCTTGTTGGGGCGTTTTTGTTCTGCTTTCAACAGAAGTAAACCCATATGTTATGAAATGTTAAATAGCAAAAAGATTCCATCCAATGAAGTTCCAAAGTGGACATTTACCATTATAATTATAGAGGACACTGTTACTATTACTTCTACAATTGGAGCTCATCATCATCATGTGTTAAGTATATTAAGTGGTAAACCAAACTGACCTTAGATGGCATTGCACAATGGAATGTATTTTAAGCCTTGTATAGTATTTGAGAAAAAAATGTCCATACTATAAAAAGAATCTACACTGTTAAAAGAAAATGCTGCAAAAGGTTTGTCCCTTTACCTGTGGGTAATACTGGTTGTCAGGTGTGGGCTTCATGTGTACTGATTTGGCCTGTGGTGCAACTGTTGGTCCTCCACGAGGCATTGCAACACTGGCAGGAGCAAAACTAGTTTCTCCTTGTGCTCTGGATAATCTGTCTCGCAACTGCACAATGTTCAGCTGGTAGAGGGAAGAAAAGAACATGATTTGACAATAAAAATAAAACTCTCAAAATAAACCTATGGCAGAAATATGACTTAATGACAATGGCCACATAAAAAGTTCAATGCCTGCCAGAAATCTCCAAATTTCAGTCAGCATTGATGTAAACATGACCATGGTATATTGTTTCTGGAGACCATGATCAGAACCAGGGTAGAAACAGACATTTTCCCTCTCACAATAGGGGTGCAATGTCCAGAAAGGACGTATGGTAAGGTATCACAGGATGGCTTAACCTAACGAAATGATGAAGGTGGGAAATGAAACACCTCACCTGGTTCGTATTGTTGGGCAAAAATGCCATAGCAGCTACAAGGTTGCCCTGAGCTGCAAGTAAGTTGGCATACTGACTCATCTTCTCTGCCAGCAGGGCTCCCACATCATGCGTCTCCACAGCCCGTGTGACCTGCACTGCTTTACGAAGTATAACCACCTTCTCTATGAGATCCTAAAGAAATATATGAAAAGTTTAAGTATAAAAATCTGATACGCAAAATTTTTATTGTAGCCCTCATTAGAACCAGCAAAAGTTTTTTTTTGGGACATGTGCCATTACAATGGACCATAGGCCATGCAAGAGGGATTTATTGATTTATTCAACATTATGTAACATTGTGTAAAAGTATTTTCAGTGTCCACTTGGTAACCAGAATGACTCCAGAAAACTGGAAAAAATGGCAAACATAGTCCCTTCTACATAAAAGTGAAAGTAAGGAGGAGGCTGCAAACCACTGACTAGTAAGTCTTACATTAGTAACAGGGAAAATAAGTTACAATATTGTTAAAAATAACACATTGTAGGATATATACAAAAGAAACACAGAGCAGATAGTTCTTTTAATGGGGTGCACTCATTATTGGTACAATACAAAGTCCGAACTGACACTTTAAAATCAAATATCTTTAATAGTTCATATTAAAACCAAAGGGAACGATATCAAAAAGTGCGAAATATTAAAAGATAGATTGAGTGAAAAAGAATAAGAAAATTATGTGCATATAAAAACAAGGATACGGCTAACAGATTTATCTAACTCTCTGTATGTGTAATTATATGTATCCTATTGACATTTTATAAATTAAATATTAAAATGTACTCATACTCCCAGTGAATATTATCCAAGGGTACTAATATTTAATACATTATTTGAAAAATTGGCTCACTATATCTAAAGTGCTGGTGCTAAAGGTGCTGATGTTTCTATAGCAGACAGTGGTCTACGTAATTTGTTATGAAGAAGTAGTAGTGCTTCAATTAGATGGTAAGGACATCTATGATTGAATGTAAACATTTAGTAGCATCAATTTTTCTGTAACCTTTATTAAAAAGTGCAAATGCATAAGTTTAGCAGCTAGTTTGTTAAACAGGAGGTTCCTTTTGAGAGATAATATCTCAATTCCACTAGAAGCAATCACTTCAATATAACACCCACTGTATCAAACTCCACCCTTTCCAACAGGGGGAAAAGGTGCCAGTGCTTTGTATAGCAAAGTGCCAGTGCATCAATACTACCACAGGAGTTGAATGGTTAAGTCAATAGAGCATATAAATAAATCAGAGAGGTATCTGTCGCCGACCTAATCCCGACGATCGTTTCGCTTAATGAGCTTTATCATGCCTTGATAAAACGCTGGGAACGATACTGCTGTTCAAAAGTAAAAAATAAATAAACCCCCCATACTTACCTCTCAGCAACGGAAGAGGTGCCCCCGGCACTTCCTCTTCAACTGGAGAGGACGTTCTAATATGGATGATAGGAGCCCTGTCCATTCACCTGGACGGGCACCACAAGAATGGTGGTAGATACAGAGAAAATGTGTAGAAGAATTACATCACTGAAATGGTAGTTGATAGGTGGATTTAGCCTCTCATCAGAAGTGGTAGAGGCAAATACAATAGAACAGCAGCTATAAAATGTGTGCTCAACCTAAAAGTGACCCTATTAAGGCAAGTGATCCTAGACAAAAGACAGAACACAGTCTACTGCTGAATTTAGCCAAAAGAAAAAAATTCCTTAAAACAATCTTTGTTTTTATATAATAATGTTACAGTTGCTATACTAACTACCAAGGAGGCGATTAATAAAAAATGGAATAAAAAACAGACATGTGAGGCGTAAAAAAAAAAAAAAGAAAAAGCACACTTGCCTGCAGTGAGAGAGGACTGGAACCATCCTGAGCTTTGGTCCAGCAGGCTACTAATTTTTCCACATTTCCTGCACAGATGTAGCACAGACAAGCTTGTGTCTGGAGAGAAATATCACCTTCATTCTCAAGTCTGGAACCCAAAAGATCTAAAATAAAGGCATTACAGAGACTCGGTAAGTAGCACATTACAACTTCTATCCACTATATCTATCCATTCTAAAGGACTACAAAGTGCTTCAGTATCACTTCTACAAAGTGACGCTGTGCTCCAAATTTAGAAAGAAACTCACCACATTAAAGAAAACATAAGCTATATAATATACATGCTATCATAACTATTACAATAAGGGGGATCTTCATTAAACAGACATATAAATAACTCTTTATACAAAAAGTATTTTGCACTTAAATACAAAAAAAGATGACAAAAACCATTGCTGCTAAGCACCGACAACTAGTATGCTCTATCTTCACATGTAGCTTCTTATGTATGTATTGAAATGATGAAGCCAAGTCTCTCCTGCAATGTAAACATATCCCAAGCTAAGCAAATATAAAAAATCATACCACACAGAAAGGCAAATTCTTCAGGCCTTGCATAAGTCAGCACTGCAGCCAAAGCCTCCCTCCAGTTATTAAGATCACAAGACTGAACAATGTCACTCCAATTCTTGGTCACTACAGCAGTGATCAGCTAAAAACAGTACAAGGTTTCTCATTAGAGTAGATAAATGATGTAGCATAAAAATGAAAGACATGGTTACTTACATTCTATCAGCAAACTTAAGTGTTTACAATTATTTAGTAACATGTTATGTGCTAAAATACTTACACAACTATCCTTTTAATAATTAATAACATACTTGTATATACACATTATATATATGTCCCATTGTAGACTATGAAAAAATGTCATTATGAATGTAAAAATTGTTATTACAGTTAGTTCAATGTTTCCTTTTATTTGTAGCCAGGCAATAACAAATAAGGTTAGCTATTAAAAGACAATGAATTGTCTACTGTTATTTTGCATTCAGCTTATTTTGAGCTTCAGCTTATATGGGGATGCAAGTAAGCAGACGAACA
>JABWIB010000571.1:52143-65042 GCA_016617825.1 Platyplectrum ornatum | reverse complement strand
AATTAATTGCAATCAGTATTACAGGTGAGAGATGATGTTTCCAGCACAAGTGTAATAACAGTGTAACAGTAACACTGGTCAGTATCTGTGTGCAACATGAAAAAATACAGTATTCTCCCTTCATGCAAACACTGACATTCATTTTACCTCCCCTGCAATTCAACATGGTTTTACCCACTCTTAAAAAATCTTTCAATTGCAACAATTTATCTTATAGTGTATGACCCACTTTACTCTAAATATAGTGAAGCTAATAACAATAAAAGAATATGTTTACACCAAGCTTGTGTACTTCCCCATACCACTGCCTAATACTGCGCGCCCTCACTCCCTGCAGCCAGCGCTCGTAATGTTATTAACACGCACGAATCCACCAGAATCAGTCACTATACGCATGCGCGGACTGCTCTCGCGTCGATCGCTGCTCCTGATGACGCGAGATTTTCCTGCGCTTGCGCAGTGCTGACTACAGGGTACCCGAGAGGTGCCGTTGGACACCGGCTGGAAAAGAGCGCCCTTTATAATATATACCCCCAGCGCTGCACAAGTCATGCGTAAGCTCCCGCCGCCAGCCCTTGGGCAATTGCAGGAGCGCTCTGCTTAAGCGATGTACCTGCAGCTTCCGATTCATGGGAGTGCGGGGCTGCTATTGAAGTTGCTCACTTCCTGAAGGTAATGTAGCAGGATGTAGAAGAGCACCATTTCAAATTTGGTGCTTGTTGTGCTTCTGTAACGTCAGCCAGAGCAATATGTCCTATTGGTATTCCTTGTTCTCTAGGGATGTGCAGTGCTTAGTCTTGTTGTGCTGACAGATGCTGCAGTAGTAATACTTTCATTATCTTCTAGCTGGACATGGATTTGTATGTAGGCCATGACAATATATGAGCTGCCATTAATAACNCCTTCATCTTTCTTATACTTCTCAGGAGTTCTCTATAAATAAGTAAGAATGAGCGTGGTGTCCGCAGAAGTGACCAATGCCCTCCCCGATGAGATCATGGAGACCGGCATGTCCATAGTCGATGACGACAGCATTGAAGCCATTACTATCGCCTCTCCCATGGCCGAGGAGGTACCTATGGAGACGGAACTGGATGAGATAGTGGAAGTAAATAGCAGCGGGACATGTGTTGCTATGTCTTCTGTCAGCGAAGCCCCCACAACCACCAGTAACCATGCCAGTCGCCTGGCCGTTGTGAGCGTCGCTTCAAAGCCAAGCCCTGCACCCTCAGCTTCCGCCATGAAGACCGTCTTGCAGAGCGGCATACACAAGTTGGGAGCACCGTTGTCTGGGCAGATGGTCCTCAATAAGTCTTCAGAGCTGGCCCCTGGCAACCGTGTTGTGAAGCAGGAAAAGCTTATCGTGACAACTCTAGGGAAGTCGAGCCACCCTATCGTGCTAATTCCACAGAGCCAGATGTCAAGCACACAAAAGACAACACAAATTCAGCATATGGATTTAAAGGGGACGCCACAGCAGATCAAGCTGGTGACCATTGGAGGACGGAATGATGCGAAGCCTGTACTAGCTATGTCATCGTTATCGTCTGCTCAGCTCATCAGTCCTGCCAACAAGTCCACCGTTCTCCAGAGTCAACATATACAGAACGTGCAGGTAACATATACACATTTCTTCTCCCTGGTTTTTGTCTTCTCTTTTCTATTAACCCTTGTTTCATCAAGGCCCCTTTATATAAGTATTTTCTTCTGCATATGAACCTTTAACACTGCTTTACTAAGGCTAACGGATAAGCAACGGATGCCATGATAAGCAACAAATCTATTCACCAAAGTTTCAGATTGTAGGCATGTTTTGCAAAATATAATTATTTTGTCAACTAATTCCTGTAAGGTCTATGTGTATATAATAAACCAGCCATTACCAGCCTTGAAAAATTGAGAAATTGGAGGAGCTGTAAAAAAAGGACCGTTCAGCTTTTTTTGTAACAAAGCAGTGTCTGCACTGTTCAGATTGAACCCTGCTTTTTGCTACCAGTACGCATCATTGTTTGCATAAGGGGCGGAGGGAGGGCCAGGCAGTGTTGTGCTGGAAAAAGTTGACTGTGTGAGCCAATCAGCACTGCACAAACACAATGGGAGAGGAAAGCCAGCTATGTACTGTTCACACTGACTGAAAAAGCCGGATAGGAGGGCAAAACCCTTCTAAAAAGCAGACTCTGAACACCAGCTTTCAGTAGCCGGCTTTTTGTAAATGCAGCGTTCACACTGAGTTTAGAAGCCGGCAGCCGGCTTTTTCATCAAAAAAGACCGTTAATTTGAGGTAATGTGAACGGGGTATTACATAAGTTTGGCAAGATAATTTAAATAAAGTGGTTATCTTACTTCTTCATTCACCACTAACAGTATTTTGGTCAAGTAGTACTGCTCGTAATATGGAAAGTCAACTAGTCTTTTTTTTTATTTTATTTTGTGTGGTTTTGCTTTTTATATATTTTAGGCAAAATGTAAAAAAAAATGAACTTGGATGAAACCTTTATTTTTCTATATCTTACTAAGTACTAAATGTATATGAACAGTTCTGTGACTTCAGTATTTAGTTGTCTTGTCTTAAACATTTCATCTATTCTCAACTGTAAGAAATATTCAAATGATGAATGACACTAATTACTGGTAACTGAACAATGTATGTTAAGCCTCAATCAGTAAGCAGCGATATACTTTATGAAATATATTCTTTATAATAGTGAATAACAGTTTATGGTTAGAATTTAGTGTACCGAGATTCTATATAGTTCATAAGACTCATTTGTCTGACAAATTTTAAGTATATATAACGTCATCTTATTGTTATTATTGCACTCAGTTCAGAGCTGGTAATTTGCAAACTACCCTGGTTAACACTTTTCACACTGAACCAGAGTAGTTATGTGAAACAAAAATGAAGGGAAAAAATAAAAGAAAAGAAATAATCACACAAAAAAGAAATAATTAAAGTATTAAAGCAAAAGATGTAAGAAAAAATATAAAAGAAATACATCAAACAAACATTTTTAAAAGAAAACAATAAAAATGTATAAACAAGAATAAAAATGTAATTAAAATATAATAATTAAAGAATAATATAAAAAAATAACATTAAACATTAACAAATGATTAAAATAATTATCATAAAAGCAATGCAAAACAATATTATGCTCAAATTGTATTTTATTTTATTTTTTAACATTCTCTAACTGGTGTATACATCGTCACTTGGACGGCACCTGCTGCACCACATGACAAGACAAATAATAAAATATAATTTCTGCTGTATGAGATGCAAGGAGGTAAGACATGTGGCAGGAAAGGTAAAATGATGGTAAGAAGCCGTCAGCTGTTAATGCGATATACCTGCCCGTGTGGTTTTACCCTGGCAGGATGCGTTCACAATAACAAGTACCCATAACACAGCAGGGTAATACCCTGCTTATCTTCCGGGTAATGGAGGTGGGAGACACTGCCCGGGTATGATTTTATGCGCAGTACTCGGGCAGTCCATCTACACTGTTTATTACAAATATGGCTGAAAATGATCTGTGCCTTAACTTGCACCGTCCCATGACATGGCTCTTTGCATAGCCTGGAGCACAAGGATGGGGACGTGGTCATGGGTAGCCTTAAGTCCAACTTTCTGCACATCCACTGAGAGGTTTTCTGCTGTGCTTACGTATGAATAGTGTGTACCCAGTTTCAGAATTACCTGATCAATGATATTTGGACTTGCTTTAGTATATCCAGTTTTCTAAGCAGTTATATCCACCCCCATGTGCAATTTGTGTACCATATTTGATATTGTGTGAACACTGGTTACTTAAGCCATGCATGTCACATTTAGGTTTGTGTTCTTTTCAATGAATTGTTTTCTGTCTATACATTAATAACTGATCGAGTTAAAAAAAAATCTATTTACTAATAAATTAGTAATAAAATATACAGCAGCAAACCAGCCTATACATAGCATCAATCCTGATCTCTCTCCTCCTACAAGCCTGACTTGATATAGTTTTTTACATATGATAGATGTGATAGGTGTGAATAATGAAACAAGGAATCATCGAAGCGATCTGTGAATTATAATGATGATTATAAAGGATTGGTTGTTTGAAACACATAATTATAACACATACATTGAAACATACATTGTTTATACTTGATTGGATAGATTTGTCTANAAAGGTGGATCTAGGGGGTGTGATCATTATATCATTACTGCATAAACATTATTTAATTTAATTTATTGATTCAGTCTCAATGTCACTTAAGTCTCGGTCGCTTATCTCCAACCAATTACATGCTTTATTTATTAAAAAGCGAGAATCCCTTCTGAGAGACAGTACGAAGTATCCATGTATTAAATGCAACAGGAACAATAGTGTTGAAAAATATTAGACCGTATATTTAATGAAAGTAAAAATCTACATCTTCATCTTAAATGTCATTAAGAAAGTATATATAGGGAAAAGCTTCCCTATTAAACAGCGATAATTTAGAGGAGATATTTAAAGCTGCACAAAATAGGAAATTCAGATGATTCCTTAAAATAATACAAATAAATAGCAAAATTTATTGTGCGCTAAAAAAATCTAACTCTTTATAAGAATGGCTGAAATCAGACAATTGGAGCGATATGTAAAATAACAATATTTAATAACAAACAAATACAAATAAATAATTCAGAAGATATACATAATAAAATCTGTTAAAACTATATAAGGGGACTAGAAAGGGGGAAACACCAGGTTGTGGATGGTTGAGCAAACCATATATGCCATATATATATAACACAAGGAATAATGTGGCGGTGGGGAAATAATAAAGGGGCGAATGTTCAAAAAAAAAAAAAAAAAAAAACCATTTAGGCTACTTATGAATATTCGTGAACATTTGTTATGTGTCATGGCACTTGCTTAAAACCTGTGTAGCGGATGGACCAAGATACCGCACAGCAGAGGAACTCAATTTCTGCCAAGTACTCCTGTCACTGTAGATTGACTTTACCTATTTGGGGAATATAGTTTTTTGTAATTTATGCAGTGTTATAGCTAGCATTTTATCTGAACTCTGATGCACTGCTTCGCTTGCAATTTCATTTTTGACAAGAAAAAGACAATATGTAATTCATTTCACATTCGAGAGACATAATTTGATATTGTATATCCTTGCCTGTTCAGCCAACTCTGACCACTGGTTTCTTTTCTATGATTTTGACACTGGCATATTCCCAGTAACTGTAGGTAATAAAGCACTTACTTTGCTTTCTTGATAAAATCACATAATGTCTTACTTATTGTTTGTCTTTGTTTTAACTTGCAGATTGCTAAGAAGGTTCCTGCATCTTCATCTGGTGCTGTCATTACCAAGCTAATAATTGCAAAACCATTGAACAGCAAACCTCTTGGTTCTGGACAGACTACACAAGTGTCTTCTGTATTTGCAGGTAAACATGGCTGACATGCTGTTCTGCTGTTTATTGGTACAATATTTTTGTTTTATATATAATCAGATATATAATTTTATGAATATTTGAAAATGCACTATATATTTTTTTTCCAATAATGCTGTTATATGTCACAAGATCTTGATGCGTATATAGTGAGCATGCACCAGATCCAGATTTACAAACTAAGGAACTTATGGCGTAAAGTTATGACTAAGCAAATCCATGTTAAATTTCACAGTATGTAAAATTAATGTTATTATTTGCATGCAATGAGAATAATTTATTTTTACTTATTGGTCAGAAATACTGAACAGCTTTACTGTTTTTTAGATTTGACTGGAAACCCTATATCTCACCTCTAATACCGTTTGCAACTAATGAAATCCCCTCCTCTGCAGTTTAACATGGTTTTGCCCACTTGTTACTTTATGCTCTTATGTTTGTAAGTCTGGATCTGGTTGTATGAGTTGAGCTCACAAAATGTTTGAGCCGCATTTGACACTTTGTCATCTTATGTAGTTTTCCTGCAAAATTGATTTGTATTACTCATGCTTAATAAAGTATCTGTACATTAAGATTTTTCATGATATTTGTATGAAGCTCATGTATGTATATTATGATGCATAACTTAAACCTATATTGTGAGTTTCACCAGTCACTCTTACCTCCTGCTTTATGAATTCTACTACATATATTATTTCTAATGCTCTCAGCTCTTTTGGTTTTATGCCTTTTAAGGGGCCGATTCAATTTGCGAGATTCTGCTACCACAAGAGACGGGAAAAAGCGTTCTATCTCGTATAGCTTTGTAATGATTCCTTGTGTACTTGTAAAACCTTTGGCATTATGATCTGACAGTCATAATGTTTTAAGATAATTTATCTTGTTTGCAGGCAAGGTGCTTTCTCATGTTAATTCTGGATCTACACCCAAAGCAATAGCAATCAGTGAAGGTGGAGTAGTGGAGTCCTCCACAACTCAAACGTCCAATAAAATTGCTATTTCCCCTCTGAAGTCTCCACCCACCAAGGTAATTCTTTTGGCATTTACTCGCTTGTTTGATCCAGGTTATTATACTGTTATTTCTTCAGTTTAAGGAGGCATCTAGCAATGTAGGTAGAAGCAGCATTCTCAGTTACTTCGATCTTGAGGCTTCCAAGCACAAAATGATGTGACCATAAGGGCCAAAAGCACCACTAAAATGTCCTGACCAAAATACTCAAATTGGAAGAATATTTTGGTTTTCCAGCATACATTTGTTATCACGATCTAATATTATCACTAACATCTAATGTGTTTGAGGATTTGTCAGTTTAATTTCATCGACTTCATGCACTTTTGTGATGAGTGAAATTTGGATAGGTTTCTGGGATGTCAATAATCTCTTATTGTACCCATGTACTTCTGTTTCTTTTCTGAAAGAAATGTTCAGTATATTTTGTATATTATTCAGTATCTCCTTGATATTAACACCTTTATTTAAATACTAAATATAATGCAATAATTTGGTAACTGTAGAAGATAGTAGAATATGAGGGAACCTACTGAGTTTTGGCTAATGTAAGAGTACAAGTTCCATTATGCTTTGCTAGCCATTTGGTGTTAGTTTTACATTAGCTGAATTGTAGCAGGGTATCTATGTCTATGGGTAATTCCTATGGGTGGCCCTTATCCCTGATTAGGAAAAGATATCGATCATGAGCTTTGCACTAATTTTTTATGTTTTTACTGAAAGACACACTTGTGTAAAAGCTATAGCAAAAAAAAAATTGACATTAGTACAAAAAGACATTTCTCGTGCTTTGTATGTGATTTCTTTTTTTAATAATTGTTTTCCAATTTATTTTAATTTGTAATGCATCATAGGTTACAGTGGTGTCTGTTGGATCTCAACCTGCTAGCTCGCCTCAGAAAACAGTTGGCGTTCCTATAAGTGTAGCCCTTGGACAGCAGCTTCTGACTGTGCAGTCATCAAGCACCTCCTCTCCTGCAAAGGCCATCACTAACACAACAGCTGTTCAGGTAGCCAACTTTCTCCGGTATGCTGGTAATCCAGTATACATTTTGGTTATATGGCTGTATTCTCTATTGAGATACATTTTTGGTAGATAGGTGGCTAGAAAAAGTACCCGGGTGGGCCGAACACTGTCAAGACACCAGTACTAGTTTAGTTCATATGGTTTATTAAAAAACAAAAAATTATTTGTGTTTTCCCCCTAATCTATTGCTTAGACATTGTAACTTACCCACTCTGTAGCCATCTACCAATCTGCGTGTTGACTGCTATGCAATTACTGGATGCTGACTGGGCGACAAGTGCTCCCAGCATCGGTCGGTCTGTTTCGCTTAGAGTGGTGTGACGGTCAACAACTGAGGTCACAGGAGTCTGAGTGTGAATGAGACTGGCGCTGTGGAGTGCTATTATAGTGTACCAGAAAAGGGGAGCATTGTGAAAGTTAAAATAGTTTATTTGCTTTAAGGAACTCACTGTTTTCTTGTGTTTTGTGTTTTGCTTCTCTAAATAAGTATTACCATTTACTCTTTTTATGACTTGTTTAATTCTTCCATTGTTTACACAAAATTGGAGGCAAGTCTTTTACTATATTGGCACACATCTTCTGGGACCAATAATCCTGGCAGGAGACCCATGCAGCTAGCTAGCTAGCCTTTGATTTGTCAGTCTTTACAAGAGACCCTTGTAGCGAGCCTGTTGCCTGGATGCAAAAACATAAAACAAAAACTCCAGGCTGTGAATAATTATGACCTTTCTGAAGGAGCTCAAAGACAATGACAGGCTGCAGGACAAAAAGATATTTCTTCTCCCTGCACACCCACCTATAAATAAGTGTGTGTGATATAGATATGTTCCCCTAATAATATTCTCGCGTTTAGAGTATTATATTCACTTATATTGTAATGGGGAGGTGCTATCTAGGGACCTTACAATAAATGTCTAAATGTAAAGAAAAAAGATGGTTCTCTTTGTCAGATGCACTACAATATCAAATAGAGGATGCGACGATAAAGCCAATAAGGCGAAACGTACATTGGCATTAGGCCAATGGCGCCAGTCTGATCATTATAAACATTTACTTGAATTCATCTTACTATGGATACTTTTACCTTCATTTCCTGATGGTATCATCATGAATAGGGAACCTGGTTTGATGATATACTAAGTAACTAGTATCCTACCTGACCCTCCTATTAGCACTTACAATAGTTTAGCACTGGCACTTTAGTACCAACTGAGATTGTATATCAGCATTTTTTGTCCTAATGGCCGATACACTGTGAGCACTGACACTTTTAGTTAAATAACTGCTTCTTGAATTCATATCTATCCTGTGCAATAACTGAATTTGTGAATGGACAAATTGGAGGTCAGAAAACTGTTCGCACCAGCACTTCCTATGCAGAATCAGTCACTGGATTAAATATATGAGCACTTTATACTGAAGAGGCTGCTACGGTTGATGGTTAGATTGAGGATTCAAGTTAAAAAACAAAAGACTGAATCCAGTTGCCATTTACGCCTTCTTTTTTTATGACACTGATTTTCTATCTTTTTTTCACATATCTATTTTATTAATATTTCGCTCTAATTATATTAAATTAATCTTCTGTCATTTTAAATGGTAACAATAAAGATGTTAGTGTTTCAGGGACGTTTTATCACAATAAAAAAGCAATCCTTCCTACACACTAGAGCTATAATCCCATTTGTGTATGGTTCACTTTCAAAAAGGGATATGGCATTTTCCTTACATGTATCAATGTTCTTAATTTTAAATTCTATGCAACAACAACTGAATTCCAACACAGATGACTGATTTAGTAAAGTGTAATGAACTGGTACCTATTTCGGTCAGTTTTTTTTTGTTGCCCTAGTACACTATTTGTTTTAAAGTGAATACCTAAAATATATATATGCCTTTCCAAACAATTTATTTCTTGTGCTTCTTCCATTACATTCCATCAGCTAACCTTTTATTGCATTTTTTTTTCTTATTAGTCTGTAAAACCAGGAGTTCAAACTATTACAGTTAGTGGTGTCAACACACCGCAATTCAAAACAATCATACCCCTTGCTGCTGCTCCCAATGTGCAGCAGATCCAGGTGCCTGGGAGCAAATTTCATTATGTCCGGCTAGTGACTGCTTCTACAGCAAGTAACAGCACACCTTCCAGCCAAAATCCCAGTACCAGCACGCAGCCTCTCCAGCAAGGTATGTTTAGCAACAATACTTTTTAACCTTTATTTATTTTTTAGTTGTTGACAATTCTGTTATAAATAACAATACTTTGAAGACAGCGCAGGCAACAGACACTGACATTACACGGAGACACTCTGTACTCAGGATGTGCAAAGTGGGACAGTATGTGTTGCTACATGGAACACTAAAAGCAGTTTCAGTGAATAGTTATAGAAAGTGAAGTTTGCACTATTTGTCATTTTGCATTGGAATGTGATTTTTTTTTTCATTATATTAAAGAAGAATATACTTGTAATAAGAACTACAATAGCCACCTTTTAAATATAATGTTACACTGCAGACAATGATTTTATAGAATTCTTTATTTGTGGTTTTGCACAAAAGGCATTTTGTACGAAAGGAATCTTTTGCTTTGTAGTTTAATGGATATAGATTAACTGTATACATATATTGTGTTTCTTCTTGTCAGCAAAACCAATGGTAGTTAATGCAACTCCTGTACGAATGTCTGTCCCAATTGTCCCTGCACCAGCTGTCAAACAGGTGAGTTTAAATGTCCTTGATTGTTACATAGGCAGGATCATCAGACATATATCCACCAATAGTCAGTACAAATAACAAAGAGGTCATTTATAAGTGCGGAGAAACAGACTAAATATTAAATATTTTATTTCCTTTTATAATTCCATGTTTTTATTTTCCCATGAGTACTTAATATATTTAATTATCACAGACTTAAAATGCCTTTTTTCATACTATTTATTTAAACTGAATCTCAATTGTTACTATGCTTTTCATAATGTAATATCATATCTCCGGTTGCTACCATACATTTATGTGCCTCTATCGCTCTGTTTAGCAGGAAGCACCATATAAAAATCTTACATCTTAAAGATTATTAGTAATTACTTGTTCTTTCTTGCCTAGGTTGCCCCCAAGCCTGTTAGTGCATCCTCACAGATAGTAACTACAAGCCAACCACAGCAGCGCCTTCTTATGCCTGCTACACCACTGGCACAGATTCAGCCCAACCTCACTAATCTTCCTCCAGGTACTGTGCTGACACCAGCTCCAGGCACTGGAAATGTTGGTTATGCCGTCCTGCCTGCTCAGTATGGTATCCAGGTTAGTAAATGAGCAATCTTTGCTGTAAGTCCGTATTCTACCTGTGTGTTTATAAGCAAGTGTGGTATTTTGTGAAGAATACTCTTCCATCCAGAGGTTTCTTCACATATAGAAATTGAATCAGTTGTAAGTAGATTTAGTAGTTTTAGCTAAGCCACCGGACAAATCAGCTTTTTGCAAGACCAATTTGTTACATGTCTACTAGAAACAAGTTGGGCCAGGGACTGGATTCAGACTGCTGCATTACACCCGATTTACACATGCATATTGCATAAACTGGGAATAGTGTTAGCTTTGTCCTTTTCCTTCTGCAAGGAGGTATATCTGCAGGGGCCTTCAGAAACATCCACATGCCGAAAACAGGTGGGTGGGATGTTCTTTCCTTTGCAGCATTAAGTAGTTCTGTGCAGATCTGCACAGACAGGATACAGACAAGATAAGGAGATGGCGAGTAGACAGGATCTCCTAATGTCAACACTGTAATTCAGACAACTGCGGTGTGCTGACACTCCAGAGCAGACAGGAGAGTTTTGACCTATCCCTTTTTCTAATTCTTGGCTTAACTCTAACCTTTTCCTTCCTACATAGCTGGAAAACAGGACTTTTTGTTGGTGTAATGAATGGTAGAATACCAAAATATAGATATATACGGCATGCTAGTCCATTAATCATAAAAATCACAATTTGTTAATGCATATATCTGTCAGCTTTCTGATGAAGGTATATTGAATGCTGGTCTGTTTTTCTGGGCTCTCATCGTCCTGGATGATATCCCCTATGTGTGGGTGAATTTTCAGCAATAATCATGGTTCATCTTGGTGATCATCAAACATACAGTATACATGTATTTGGTGTGCATTGTTTGAGAAAATACCACCATTTATAAATTTGTGTGCAGATCACATGATAAATGACTGGTAAGATGCGGATTGGTGTTTACTCACTCTCAATCACACCAAAGCATATTGCATCATTTGATTTGGTTTTTTAATCTTCCTAAAATAATCAGTGATACAATGACAGAATATTTACACGTATACACTCATAGCTGTCTGCCAAATGATTGTGCTGATAGTTCTTTTACCAGCCATACCACTGTTGGCGGACATGTTTAAATCTTTACTGCCATAAATCTTTTACAGCTACAACAGTCTTCATATGTATCCATAGCAAGCAATGCAGGAATATCAAATACACAGGCTTCACAGAACCAACCCAGGGTGCCACTGAATGGGTGAGTAAAATGATTTATAGTACTAAAATTATGAAAAGTAGTAATAAAAAAGAGATTGGGACTTTGTAGCTGGTTTGCACCAATATTCATACTCCATTGTTGCGGTAAAAAGATAGAAGGCTCTCCTTTCATTAGATAAATTTCCTACAACACCATAACCATGACCTTTTTATTTTACATTAACTTTTGTTCTGCTTGAAAATTATGCAGATGTAATTCAGTTTCATTTGACAATACACTTTTTTTATCTTTATATTGTATGTCTACTTGTAGCATCATTTCTTCGGAATCAACAAGTCGTCCAAGAAAACCATGTAACTGCACAAAGTCGCTTTGCTTAAAATTGTAAGTAGATATTTTAAGTAAATAGTACGTTTTGTATCCTCTAAAGAAAAAGAACCCTTTGTAACGAGCTATGCAGTATTCCTAAAACTCTGAAATGTTTCAAAAGTGCCCATTATACTCCTCAGAATAATGGTTATTTTACCCAGCGTACATTTAAAGCCATTCACCTATTTATTGATTTTGGTGTGATTGTCCTTACAGCATTTATGTGCCTGAGAAGGTTGATGTTAACATTTTATAATATAAGCATTTATTTTTAATAATGATAATATTTATGGCCTTGATTTCTACTCTTTTAGGTATTGTGACTGTTTTGCTAATGGAGAATTCTGCAATAACTGCAATTGTACAAACTGCTACAACAATTTGGAGCATGAAAATGAACGTCAGAAAGCCATTAAAGTAACGCTTGGAATATTTAAAATTGCTCTGCATTTTGTTTTTCACACATTTAGATTGTTCTTTATACTTCTTTCATATATATATATATATATATATATATATATATATATATATATATATATATATATAT
Organism: Platyplectrum ornatum; assembly: GCA_016617825.1. NCBI lineage: Eukaryota > Metazoa > Chordata > Amphibia > Anura > Limnodynastidae > Platyplectrum > Platyplectrum ornatum. Next base: position 52,149 of record JABWIB010000571.1, on the reverse strand, counting down.
ATATAT
>JABWIB010000571.1:26076-51968 GCA_016617825.1 Platyplectrum ornatum | reverse complement strand
TATATATATATATATATGCGCCATAGGTACTATACTGTATGTTAAAACTGCAGATTTTTTTTTTCTTGTCTTGTTCAATTGTTCTTTCACTGCTTAATTGTAAAATCCCAAGTACCGCACAGGAACAGGTCACTCCCCAGCTTTCCTTTAAAGAGAGTTTAAGTTTACCAACTATAGATATATATATATATATATATTTAGTAGCTTTATCCTTAATGCTTAAAAATATGAATATATTAATGGTTATATATTTATGCTTGTTAGATGTTATTGCATATACTCTGTATCATATAATAGGAGTAGCTCCCTGTAATAAAGAGGCAGTGGCTTAATAGTAGGTTTCTATATAACCTGTTAAAATGTGTCCCCTATGTAGATTGCATGTTTATGCATAATGCTGGGGACAAATACTGCAAGATCCGCGAAATGCAATAACTGGGGTTGCCGAAGGACAAAATGTTGGTTTGCTGAATCCATTTGTAGTCTAGTCTGTTTGCTGTACTTCCATTGATGTCTCTTTTCAGGCATGCCTTGATAGAAACCCAGAAGCTTTCAAACCAAAAATTGGAAAGGGGAAAGAAGGAGAATCAGACAGAAGACACAGTAAAGGCTGTAACTGCAAACGTTCGGGATGCCTGAAAAACTATTGTGAATGCTATGAGGTAAAGAAGTGTAGCTCTCTGTGGTTTTCAATCTAAAATACAAAGTCAAGATGCATAATGGCCTACTTTTAATAAAACTAAATATGGACCATTTTGTTAATGCACTACAGGTCCCTTGCAGCCATGTGTATGCTGATGGCTGGAGCACCAACATACCCCAGCTGTTCACAACAGATTTAAAACTGTGACTTTTTGAAGTAGTTTTAATATTTCCGCACCACATATTTTTTACATGTTGCAAGCATGTCGGCTATTTAATATTTGCATACCATTACAGCATGAATGCAATGGCGTAAGTTGTGTGTGTAAGTAATATTGTACCACCGATACTGATAAACGTTTTAAAATCCTGTTTTTTTACTTGTGTTTTCATGCAGGCGAAAATCATGTGCTCCTCAATTTGTAAGTGCATAGGTTGCAAAAACTTTGAAGAGAGCCCTGAGCGCAAGACGCTAATGCACCTCGCAGATGCAGCAGAAGTGAGGGTACAACAGCAAACTGCAGCCAAAACGAAGCTGTCTTCTCAGATCTCGGACTTACTCACAAGGCCAGCGCCATCGCTCAGTAGTGGGGGAGGAAAGTGAGTAGAGTCTTCTTTTTTTTTTTCTTTTAATAAAGAAAAACAAAAAAAAAACCAAATTTTTATGCAATACTTTTCTAAAGTTAATTAACACCACTTTTTATATTTTTTATATTAGCTGTTTTCCTGAACTATACATTACAATTTATTGGGGGTAACGCATCGCAAAAAAAACAAACAAACACTTTCTGTGTCCATCTTTCCTGTGTCCACCTTTCCTGTATTTTTTACCTTACATCATGCCTTTCTGTTTTAATGCTTACGTTCTAAGTTGTTTCATTTATAATCCCTAAATAACATATTTGGAAGTACAGTGCAAAGAAACCACATGGTGTACACATATTACTTACAATGTTTTCTGCCTCCATTTTAGGCTCCCGTTCACTTTTATCACAAAGGAAGTCACTGAGGCTACATGTGAATGTCTTCTAGCACAGGCGGAGCATGGAGAGAAACTCTCCAAATCCCAAGCTGCCACAGAGCGGATGATCCTAGAGGAGTTTGGACGTTGCTTAATGAGAGTGATTAATTCTGCAGGAAAAGCAAAAAGTGACCCTTGTCCAATGAGTTGCTAAATTCAGACTGACGAGCATTGGTTACTNGTTATTGTGGCTTTCTGAGGGAGATGCTTTTTACATATTGTACAGAGAAATCACTGCCACATGCTCTCCATCCATCGATGTAGCAGAATTCGCTGGGTTTGAAAGTGACTTTGTTCTCCGTGGATTGTGTCAATTTAAAATTTTATGAAAACCAATCTGAAAAACGTTTTAATCGTGCTAATGACTTATGTTCATCTCTCACTCTCCTGAACAGATGACACACTAATGATGAAATTATTTTGGTTCCCTGTTATGTAAGGTTTGCTTTTTTGTTTTTCCCAATTGTTTGTCCTATAATATTTAAACTTTTTATTTTTCTACTTTCAACAATGGTGGAAAGATTGGAAAGCAGCTACATGAGTGTCTGTAGTGGGAAATATAACACAAATCTCAATTATAGACACTATTCTAGTGGAGGATGCGAAGATTTCATTGTGCGTTGTTTGTTTCACTGTTTATGTCTTAATCCCTTTAATCAAGAAAATAAACTTCCTTTTATACATCTTAGACAAAAAATAATAATAGGTTGCTTTCCCTATATTTTTAATGTTATTAACGACTTACAGAAATCTACAGTGACAATCAGAACTTGATACTACTGCTTTTGCTGCTTTTCTCCCTATCCCCACAATAAAAATAATGCAAGAAACCTCCTCGCATAAACTCCTGTGTATTTGCTGCACTCAGGAGAACACATGCTAAGCAGTTAATGACAACTAGATGATATCGTTGTCAAATAAGACAGTTAGCAATGTGATACTGGGGGGGGATGTTTATAATAGTTATGGTCATTAATGTTTGCATTGTCATATCAGCAATTGAGTAAACCAGGTATTTCACAAATTTACCTTTTTTTTAAGTGTATTCCTTTTTAAGTCATTTGATTTATTTTAAAGTTTGTGCAGTACTATAAAAATACCGCCATTCGAATATAATACATGATTTCTGATATTTGTATTGCTTTGGTTATCAGGAAATTGGTTCAAACAACGATGAAGGCAGTTATAACTGACAGATGCCAGGTCATGCATGCATATGAAAGGAGATTGTGAGGATTTGCTGATACGAATAAGATTTATCTGGGACTTGGGAGAGTTTCATGCTTGTGTATGTTTAATTTTAAGATCATACATACATTCATTCATTCTATAATCAAAGCTAATCAGGGTTAACTTTAAAAACAATAACATATAGATCTATGTTGGCTACTTGTTTAGTTTATTATACTAAATATAGTAATCCCTTAATTGCTAAATCCCAGGTAGTGTGATTTAGTAAACTAGGCATATATCAATTTTACAAATCTATATATAACCCCACATATACTGCCCCCATCATTCAGCAGAATTACACACAACCTATAATTGATGATCTGGTACGTTTCATTCTGGTAATGATAGTGAGGTTAATAATGATTAGTTGTTTGCAATCTTAGGAATCTGAGCACTTCGGTAGGTTGGTTTAAAGCTAAAGGTGTATGTCCATGTGTTTTTAAACTTAACACCTTGCTGGGTAGAAAAAAGGGAAATATCCATTTAATTATAAAGTTCTCTTACATTTTTCTGTGTGATAATTTTGTGTGTGCATAGCATTAATCATATGACAGTTTAAAATGTAATATATAAATGTACATTAGTGTGTGTAGATTATGAGACTGATTTCACTTTGTGGTATGTGTGTAGTGTAAGAAATATTATTGCTGTACATAGAGCATAGTCCCCTCTATTGCACCTTCTTTGTGATGTGTATTTATACTTTGTGCAGGATATGTGAATTTTAAAAGGCAGTTGTAGATTATGTATAATTACTTTTATTGAATTGTGAAATTTAGGAGCAACAACGCTTGTTCTTTTTTTTCCCCCTTTAAACTTTGCCACATTTTGTATACAAGTATTCTTGAAACTAAACATAAAAAATGTAAAGCATTCAGAAATGTAAATGGGATAATTTAAGTGGTGGTTTAGTTTCTGTATGTATGTACTTAGGACTTTTTCTACTCCTATCAGATCAATCAATGACACATGTCACATACAGATAAACATGTTCCAGATGTCTTAAGCTGGGTACACATTATAAAACGTTTCAATATAGTATCTGTAGAAGATATTACTGACAAATAGTTGTTTAATAAAAACAAGTTAGTGTGTACCCAGCATAACTTTCATTGAATTTAAATATGGAACTTGAAGATCAATTTGAAAAACAGTGCACAAAGCAGCAATTGCCATTTATCGCATTAATCCGCTATAGTTTTACATATTGACTAGGCTCTATGGCAGATTTTGACTTTTAAGAGTTTGAAAAGGAGTAATTTGTTGCTTTTTTCTAATCTGTTACTGAGTAAAATGTATGGCCATGTTCGTCCTGAAGTTCCTTTTGTCCTTTTTTAATTCTGTGTACATCTGAAAGTAGAATAACAGACAATTTATATTTACTAGAGCTATTCAAAGATAATACTTTCTATATTGTACAAAGAAAGATAAATAGCAAAGAAAAAAAATAAACATTTATACTATTCTTTAATTGTGTGTTTTTCATTTGTTCCTTGGCTATTTTTTTTTGTATGTTGCAATGTGGGTAAAATGTATATTGCCCTAGCCCCCCCATATATTGGGTGTAGCTATTTGTCATGGTGCGTATGTTTCTATGATTTATTTCTCTTTCATCCCAGCCGGGGGACACAATTACCTTGGAGTTTGAAAGGGACAGGTGAAGTGTGGGCACTAGAGTTAAACTATAGAAGCTTATGTCCCGCCCTCTGGCTATCCTGCCAGCAACCCCCGCTGCTATTCAGGTTTTTGGGTTTTTTTTTTAGTGCCCTTCAGTGTGCCCTTCTTTTAGATTTATCTTTATTTCCCTGAGCTCCCATGACAGCACAACCATTGGGAGGAAAGAGAAAGACACAGCAGTATATAACCTTCCCACCTTCCACCCTCTGTGTTTTTCTCTTTCCTGTTTACCTTCTTGGAGGACGCAGCAGCTTCAAGGACTCCGTTTAGATTGCTCCACCAACTAGTCATCAGGGTCGAGCAAGCAGAGGGCAATACAATCCCTTTGGGATTTCAAGCGATATTACTACATCAAACAACTCTTGTGGCTACCACGTTCCTCTCATCCTTCTTGGGTTTCCCTCTACCCTGTAGTCAACACCTTTTCGCTTTAGGATTGAGTCCACACATGTCGCCTCCTGTCTCTTTACCCTGCCCTGTTCCCCTCCCTCACAATCCTAGCATCCCACCAGGTTACACCCTGCTCGACTTTCGTCCCTAGCTGAAATGTTTTTTGAACCTCAATGATTTCCCTCCATTTCTACTTTCCCTTCTGACCTTCGGACTGCTTTTGACATTCCCAAACGTTTTTTCTTTCAATACCTGCAAATCATGACTTATCATTACTCCAGACCCCTTACTTGTTTTGAACTCCTTTTTGAAACATTCATCATCAAGGGGCCTTATCAATCTCTTGCTTCCTCCTCCACTGTTGAGTTTGACCCTCGTGAACATTATTGGAACTTAGATTTTGGTGATCCCCTTAATGACGAAGAATGGGATGAGGCTCTTCTACCGCCTCTTCTACCCTCTGTGTTAAAATCAAGGTAAAATATTCGGTGCGCTCATTCTCCGAAACTTAAGAGCCCTGGGCCATCCGTTTAAATGCTCATCTCCCATTGTCACTTTATTTAGACCAAACGTCTTGTCTATTTGCTTCCTCCTTCTCCTCTTCCTCCCCTTCCCCCTTTTTGTCTCTCACTTCTCTCATTCTTTCCTGTTCCCCTCTTCTTCTCTCTTCTCTTTCCTCAATGTTAAAAAAAACAAAACTCTTGGTTACCCTTTTATTTCTTCCTCTTATCTTTTTCTCCACCCTCTTTTGCAACTGACTGATGGAGATTTACTGCTGATTTACTGAGATTTACTGCATTTACTGCTAGAGATTTTCTCTTTGTGACCAAGTTAATAAATAAAGTTTGGGCGAAAAAAAAAAATCTGTTAATTTCTGATTGGAAGTACCCGGATAAAAGGGTAATTGTTCCGTCCAATCTGAACAAATGTACCCATTTACAAGAGGATACACAAAAATGGGACAAATCCTTAAGGTTGATGCTGCGGTGGTGAAGATTTCCCACAAGACCACCCACGCTACCACATTAAGAAGATGCTAATGTTTTCTTTCCCAATGGAAAGCAGCTTCTACTATGGGGAGCAGCCATGAGACCTGCTACAGCCAATGCCACCACCTCATGTGTCCTGAGGGGATGGTGTCATACACTGGAATCAGATATACTATGGGGTGAACAGAATCTTATCTAAACCATCGAGGATATGTAACTGGTGATGCAATGCATCCCTGGATCTTGTCAGGTTTGCCACCAGAGCGGCTAGTAACGTGGCAGTTACCCGAAGAACACTATGACTTAAGCCCTGGACGGCGGACATTCAATCAAAGGCTAGGCTGTTGACATTTTCAAGGCAACTATCTATTCGGCAAGAAGTAATATTTGAAAAATTGTTTGGGGGGAAAATCGTACAGATTGCCGAAAGTCAGAGCGAGGAAAGTCTCATCATCCACCAAACAGAATACTGGGAGGCAAATAGCTACAGACCAGACTGGAACTACAGTGTTACACTGTGATCTCCTGTTTTGCCCCTAGGAGCTGCTGTGTGACTTTTTGTATTGTGGTAATACTGCCTGTGAACATCAGAGGCCACTGTGTTCCAAGACAGTATTTATTACCAGATCTAGCCAGGGTTCCACTGTCCAGCTCCTGTGTGTTAATTGTCTGTAATGGTTTGCACCTTTTGTCTCATGATCAAGCACTCATTGTTGGATTGTTAATTGTTACCAGTCTCCTTGTCTCTGCTCCAGGCTTGTGCTCAGTTCTTGTATGTTTTGTCATTTACTTTATCTTGCCTAGACTGTTAGTTTTGCCTTGTCTTTGTTTTCTGACATTTTCTTGTATTCATCTGCCTCTTGCATGTTTGCTTTTTGCTCTTTATTATCTTTACTTGTGTTTCTAGTTCTTGCTTTTCTTCTTCTATTATCCTGCACCTGTTCATTGTTTCAATGCGTTTTGTATGAATTATTTCTGTTTTTGTTTGTATCATTTATACTCCTGTGTTGCCTGTTCTGTCAAAGTCCAAACCAAAGGAATCAGCCATTATGAAATAATGATTAATATTGTCTGTATTAATATGTAAAATTAGAGAAAATACCTATTTTATTTTATATTCATGTACATGGTCATTTTGGTACAAAGTTTAGACTCTATGCGTTGCTAAAAACATTTCCTGTGCAATGATAGATATCTGAATCAAATGGGAATGCAAAAAATTATGGATGAAGAATATAATTTATGAACAAAACACCATATATTCTAAGGAGGCTTTGCCCCTATTCCGCCCTATTCCAGGACATCAGCAGGGGTTACAGGAAACCTCTAATCTCATTCAGCATGCTATGGACCATCCTGTTTAGACTGTTTACATATGGACAAAGAACACTGAAACTCCTCCACCTTCTATTCATGGACTATGGAATTAATCACACCCAGAACCTGACTCGATGGCCCCCGGTTTGGCTGCATAATGTTTCACACAATAGTCCACAAGAGACAGAAGTTTTACAAGTTCTCCTTCAAAGGTAGGAGGGAACTTAGAAGGCTTGCAGGTTTTAGCCAAAGAAGTGGTACTTGAGAGCTTCAAAGGCAGAGACTCAAAGGCAGACAAGTACAGTAGAGACTTGGCAACGACTGGAGAATTAACAGAGCATGAAGTGGACTCTGGAATGGAGTATAAAGTGGCCAGGCCCAGGGTGGTAGGCTCTGGGTGCTGTACAGTAGGCTTTGGCACTGGTGAGACCTCATGCCTGGAGGCAAAGGCAGACGGAACCTCAAGCCCGGGGACAAGGGCAGTTGACACAGGAGACATGGACTCGGCAGTCAGCACAGGCTCAACAGGCGGCTCAGGAGACACAGGCTCGGCAGGCGACTCAGGAGACCCGGGGCATGTTCCCTGACACAGGAAGTAGAAGGGCACGGGAGCCCAGTATCAGAATCAAAGGGGGTAGGACCCCATCTTTGGCAACTGTGGTACCTGAGGCATGCACCACAAAAGTCACCCCTGGGCACGTGTCCTGGCACTGGAAGCAAAAGGGTCTGGGAAGCCCCTCCAGTGGTTTTGGCACTAGAAGCCCCTCCTGGGGTTTTGGAGACCCCTTCAGAGCACGAGGCACTGGAGACCCTTTTAGAGGGCAAGGCACTGGAGACCCCTTCAGAGGGCAAGGCACTGGAGACCCCTTTAGGGGCTGAGACACAGACTAGAAACTTGTTTGTGCCTGGGTACTCGTGTTCAGGACTGGCACAGTAAATGCACAGATGACAATTCTTCTGGAAATTGTACTCCTGCACAGTGAGAGGTGGATGAAAATTACCCTTAGATCAAAATCGTATCAGAAACAGCAAGAAAATCCGAAAATTTGGAATCTTGAAAACCACATTGGAGTGGATTCAGGAATCTTCAAAAAAGCTGGGTGGGAGATCTCCACAGGAGATGGAGGACTTTTAGTTTGTAATGACTTAGGATGTTCAAACTTAGGAGTAATGAAACTGCCTTCATGAACGTGGAGTCTAACCACGGGATTAGAATTAGCTGGTGCCCCTGATGGGGATGACCTTGGCTGCAGTCCTACAGCAGGTGGCAATACAGACATTCTATGAGGCTGCCTAGGAGAGTTTACATTTTTTTTTTCTGAAAATGGTGCAATGTCTGTGGAGCAGAGACAACAGGAATGTCACTGACACTCAGGATTATTAAAGGTAGATGAAATACTTGCTGAACTAGACCGTTTTTGCAAAAGTTCAGGTACGTATAACAGGATCTGTGACATTTGAGAACGGAGCAGAAGAATCTCATTATGAAGCACACGAAGAGACTGTAGAGTATCAAGAGATAAAAGTACCCCAGAATTCTGTGGAACAGGAGATTGATTTAAAGAGACCAGAAAGTCAAATTAGGCTGCTTCATACCCCACACTCTGGGGTACTCAGGTACTCAAAAACTGGAAGGTACTGTGAAGGTACTGTGTTCAAGTGATAGTTTATTGACAAACACAAGCGCATACAACAAGGAATAAACAAGAGGATTAGATACCAGAGACAGGATCCAGGCTGGGACCAGATAGCAGACACAATGGAAGCAATAGAAATACAGATAATTAAGACACAGAAAAAGAGGGAGAACCAAATAATGAACAAATAACGAATAAAGGCAATATTACAAGAACAAGTGTAATTGACAAGACAGACAGAACACACTAGGTTACCTGGAGAACAGCAAACAAGAGAAACAAATATAGAGAATGCTGGGGCTAGGAGAGCAAGGGGAAACTAGAGTCCAGTGGGTATCAGAGTCCAGGTATGCACAAGGAGTCCAAAACAGGGGCTGCAAAGTGGTGTCCAGTTATGCTCAGAGACAGTCAATGACAATTGATGAAGCAGCCCTGTCTGCTGAGAGAAACTGCTATATATAAGGCAGGCTCCAGGAGCTGTCCTTGAGAGTGATTATGGAGTATAACACCAGAGCTGAAGTGAACAGCAGCCTCTATGGAGAACTTCAGCATATGTAAAACAAAAAGTCCAGACCGGCTTAAACTTAAAGGGGACAGACNGTGACAACATCTTTTTTGTGCCCCTAGAGGAAGGGAGGCCAAGTCAGGATTCCTACCTGGCTTTCAATGACATCAGGCTGCCCAGGGAGAGAGAAGCAGTAGGTGGGTGGCTGTCTCTCTTCCAAAAGGCATGGATAAGATCCACCTCAGACCTGTGGGTGCTGAAGATTATTTGCTTAGGTACAAAATAGAATTTCTGAAGCCAACCACATATCGATTTGTCAACCCTCCCTGTCCCTAGAGGGGCCCGCATTATGAAGCCATAGTTTCCAGCCTCCAGGACTTGGCAGACCAGAAGGTTATTGTGCTCATAACCTTAAAAAAAACATTGTGATGAGTGCTAGGTAAATATATACACAGTTAAAAATTAGGTTTAAATGTTGGAAATGTCGCAAGTAGAAGGGAGGAGTTTGTCCAAACCCTCCCTGAAACAATGGACCACAATTAAACACTTTATACTGCCAAAATTCTTCAGGAAAATACACAAGATTTATTCGTTTATAGTAAAACAACAGTCTTTGCAATAGAATATAATAAAGCAAGGAGTAGTATACATGGTTATCCTTTTGGAGCTGTATTATAGTCCAGATGGTAATAGGAAAAAGTGATTGTGAGTGAATGTAGATTAGAAAAAAAACCATTGAATTAAATGGTATATGCTAATTTGCTTTGGATGAATTAGTGATTTGTAAAACTGCCAAATCTCCTGGAGTGAATAAGGTAACTAAATTTGTTAATGAGATTAAGATTCATATTTTCCAAAAAATAGTGTTTGTCTGTAACTTCTTCGAAGCTGTACTACTCATACCATGTTTTCCCTCTCTGAATTACCGAAAGATTAACATATAATTAAATATAATATAATTAAAATATAATTAAATCAAGAAATTAGAACCATGTGGTATGGCAAATAAATAGCTATATAATATTGTTCATTAACTATAAAATTGTGCCTTCCAAACTTCTGAGCTTTATCCAATGATATTTATCCAATGAGTGGGGGAGTCGAGCCCCTCCGTCCAAAAATGCTGGTGTGCCAGATTTTCTGACTCAGAGACAGCCACTAATGTTAAGAGAGACGTATGACCATAAACCACTGGTTTCCCTCCTTGTCCAAAATGCAAGGACTCGGTGACCCACTCCTGTAGATCAGATAGTATAGCAAAATCATACTAATGTTTAAAGTAAGGAAGCACTTTACACATTTGGTTAATAAATTTGATTACTAGCACAGCATTGAACCAGATTCTAGTTTTCTCATTAGTTATTATGGTTCACAATGACAAAGAATTTTCAGTGATATATCCTTGCGAACTTCATTAAGATGTTTTGCCTGATTTGCAAGTGCATCTGAAAATATGACTATGATTGAATGAATCTCTTCTCATATTGGACCAGACTTGAATTTAGAGCGTAAAGTTACACCTGGGCAAAATCATGTCGAAGTGCAGGGGAGACAAATTTCATCTGTTGTTCACAGTATTAGTGTTGAGACTTGGGGGTATATTTACTAAGCAAGGAATTTGCTGGGGAATTGAAAAGTGGGGAAGTTGCCCATAGCAACCAATCAGATTCAAGCTTACATTCTCCAGTATGTAAAATGAAACTGAGAGCTCGAATCTGATTGGTTGCTATGGGCAACTTCCCCACTTTTCAATTCCCCAGCAAATTCCCTGCTTAGTAAATATACCCCTTGATGTTTCCTAGCCCTAGTCTAAATAACATTTGGTTTTGCCCAGGTGTAACTTTACACTCTTGCTTTCATGTTTGGATCTGGTCCATTATCAATTAAGTAACTGAGACTGCAACGTACAAGTAAAATATATACATATAGTATGCATTTACACTGTCATGTGGAAAGGACCAACTTTTGTTTGTCTGTGAAGCCTTACTCCCCTGTCACCTAAAAAACTGGATGCTTTCATTATTACCAAAGTATACAATAGATCATATCTAGTTTCAACAATGTTTTTACACTGTGCCTGTGCTTATAGGAAAACCTATTCTGCCAAGTAAATTTGGTGATATAAATTTCTCCAGGTCATCTCTTAATATACTGCATAAAGCTGTAAATGTTGATCATTCAGTATCTACTACTACCCGTATTACATGTTGTACCTGGCTGCTCTAATTTTCCTGGCATAGTCACAAGTTTTTTTTTCAACAGGACCTGAACAGCTTTTATATGAGCAGATGAAAAGCTACTGACGTGGACATTTGTATTCTTAGGCTTTAGGTGGAAACATGGCTATTGTTCTTGAGTATATCGCTCTGTTTTTAATCACACTTTACGCTTATCTTGAAGCTCTCCTCAAGTTGTTTATCCCTGTCAAAAAGAAATCTGTTAAAGGAGATATTGTACTGATTACTGGGGCTGGCCATGGTATTGGACAACTTACTGCTCTTAAGTTTGCCACGTTGGGGAGTGTCCTCATTTTATGGGATATCAACAAGGTAATGTAAATATCATTTTCTCTGACGTTTTTATATTAACAGATAGCAATATTTCAACCTTATGTAGATATGTTATCCTGTTCATAACATGTTCCCTGCATTGAGTACAAATATTATGGATAACTTCTGTGTGTGTATACATTGAGTATTATATCATAATGGTTTCTAGGCTAATTGTAACATACTATAGGCTTTGAATAGACCATGTCTTGTGATCCTTTCAGACCTAACCTATCATACATAGAGGAAATTAACTTCTGATCTTATGCAAAGATGGCTTGATTTGGATAGGGCAGAAAAACTATTTGCATAGGAGCAGATGAGGGATAGTTATATATATATATATATATATATATATATATATATATTTGGTGCACCTCTAAAGTTGATCATCTGCACTCCTAGCAATGTGAACCTGATTAAAACCATGCTGTATTTTGTGGGCTACAAATTTGTTTTTATTGTTTTGCATGCAAGTAAAATTCTTTACCTTTGCACATACAACATCAATTTGTATTTCATCTGTAAATTACATTTCAGATAGGATACATTACCTCTGAAATCTAATTCTGTTTTCACTGTTTGTCTTTCCTTGCATTTTAGCATGGTTTTCCCAGGTTTAAAGTTGCGCCTTTCTGACAAACTCTAACAACTATGGATCACTGCTGTTATCTTTTGCACAAAGCTCAAAGTGAAGGAACATTGTATGGGAATCCTTCTTTGATTTGCTACTTTTTTTTNATCATTTTTCTTTTATCTGCTGCCCATGAAAAGATAATGTTTATCCCATTACACAAATCCTAATCTGCTAAAAGACATATTTATTTTCTAATCACTCTGTCATTCTCTTATGGTCATAGACTACACATTCCTAGCAAAATTAACAAAAACCTTGTTGTACTAGTTCAGCCTCTGAAATTTTAACCTTTTTAATTTGTGTATTGTATGTTATAGAAGATGATAGTATTTTTAAGGTTTAAATGCACTTTTAACAAGAAAAAGAAGAAAGTTGTACATTGGAAGCACTCTCTGTAGATAGAGTTCCTAAGCTTCATATAAATAATTAAACAAAATTTTATTAGTATACTTTAAAATATGTGAAATATTAAAAACAATAGTAAATATAGAAATTATAGTATTAAAAATCACTCTCACAATACCTTATATAATGTGCCCTAACTGATTTGTCATAGATATCAGGTTCTTTATTGGTGCTCAATGGTAATTCTTACTGTATTTTGTATGATGCTCTCTCTCTCTCTGTACAGGTTAATAGCAGTCTCCTTAAAAAAACACAATGATAAATTGTTACCAAAATGTAACAAGCCTATGCATAATAAAAGTGATAATTGCAATTGCACTATAAGGATATTGCTCAATACATATAATGCTTCTCATGGTTCCTAATATCCTAACAAAGCTATTCTACCAGCCCTATGTAGTCTAAGTAATCCCGAGGCCTGTTCTGAGAAACATAATAAAAGCTGTATATCACATTTCTGTACTCGGTGTGTTTAGCAGAGTAAACCTATAAATTAGAGTGTCTCATACTTCCTAACCATCCTAGCTGGACATTCCCTTTTCACTTCTCCTAATCAGCAAACATCTGGAATGTAGGCAAGAGAAATGCTCATGCATTGTTGATGTGCAATGTATGGGTGCAATGTGCAAATACCAGTGATGACTATAGATATTCTCAGCAGAGGGAAGGGACTTGCAGGACTGTTTAGACCAGAGGTATGCGAAATGCAGCTCTTCAGATGTTGTCCAACTACAAGTCTCAGCATTCTTTGTCAGATAAACTATGCTTATTTATGTTTATGCTGTTAAAGCATGCTGGGACTTGTAGTTTGACACCTGGGGGTATATTTACTAAGCGGCGAGATTGCAGTGAGATTGGAAAGTGGGGATGTTGCCCATAGCAACCAATCAGATTCAAGCTCTGAATGTGAACTCGAATCTGATTGGTTGCTATGGGCAACATTCCCACTTTCCAATCTCACTGCAATCTCGCCGCTTAGTAAATATACCCCCGTGACACCCTCTCCCCCTATTTTACAATCCCTTTGTAAAATCGCATGCCTCTTTGTTAAGAGGCATGCGATTCAGTCTATTTGTCATCCTATTAATGATTAAACAAGAAGAAAGTTATTTATTTTACATTGCGCTAAAGAGAATTTGTTTTAACTATTCCCATTTCTGTCCCAGAAAGATATTATCATCATTGTCCATGACCCTAAATTAAAGCCATATGAATAAATAATTGTGCCACACCAAATGAAAATGTTCCTTTTTATTTTCATTATCATAATATATTATACAGTATCCTATATCTACACACATTTCATTACGTTGTATAATTTAGTGGTGAAAATAATATTTGTACACCTGATTATATCAGATTGCACCCATGAGTGTACTGCCCTAAATATTGAAATGTACACACCCTATTTAATCCCTCCTTAAAGGCCTTTTCTTTTCTTTACATAATGTGTTGACTAAATCGGATATCACTATTAAGCAATTGTTTAATGAGAGCTTNAAGTTGAAAGTAAAACATATTATTAGAATATAAATGTACTACTTTTTTCCCATTAAATCAGGTACTACTGTTGTGCGTGTGAACAGATGTTCAGCCTTTGTAGAAATGGAGTGAAATAGAAAATTAAAGGATGAAATGGGAAGCAATGTTACTAGCAAATAGTACTCACTGTGGTCACATATTGGGCCACTGTCTGTTCATATGCAGAGTTGTAGTCTTGCTGTATATTTCCATGTTGGCAACTTATCTGCAATTCTGTTAATCACAAACTACACTTAGGTAACTGTATTTAACTGTTGATACAGGTGTTGCATTTATTAAACAAACAGCAGTTATTTACACTTTCTGATATAAATCATGTTGATGCTTGGTTTTGTGGAAAAGTTTGATTTAAAAAAATGAATACCTGCCAGATAATCTGTGGGCATCTCTATGCAGGTAGCAGGGTGCATTCAGAAAAAAACCAAACAGAACTTTTGTGCATTCAAATCTAATAGTCTAATCCTGTTTTCAGTATTTATTTTAAACTGTTTGGTTTTGGTCAGGTTTACACTTGCACATATTTTATCCTTAATCCCAAACTCTGGATCAGTCCCACTATGTCATGTGCCGATCATGCCACTCTGCCAGGAATAGAACGTAGCACACATACACTAAGCATATGCCTTAATTTTTAACCGAATTGAAAAGTGTTATGGAAAATTTTTATACTGTTTTTCAGTATAAAAGATCCTATTTCACACCACTGTGCTAACAGAACCTTTGCCAACACCATTGCATAACACTAGACTGGCAAGTTGTGCTATTTTGATTTCTATATATTTTTTTCCTTTTAGATGCACCCAAACAAACTGTAGAGAGCATGAGAATTTTTGACTTTAGAGAATTTAACACATTAGCCATGCTTGTTGGGTACTTTGTTTCCAATGATCATTCAGATATTTCCCTCTTTTGTTTACTATCTGTAGTTGGCATCAACATCTGAAAACTAGTACAAAATATAAGATGATACATGTTCTTTCTATTTACAGGAAGGAGTAGAAGAGACAGCAGAACAATGCAGAAAACTTGGAGCGACAGCCTATACGGATGTGGTGGACTGCAGTAAGCGGAATGAAATTTATGTGGCGGCTGACAAGGTGGGTCAGCATTGGCAAATGAACAGGGCAGCTGTAAAGATAAACCATGGCAGCTAACACATAAAGGAGTGCAACAGGAAACAAATGTGTAAGCGCAATAGGGAACAGGGGGTGTTCATAGCCACCACCCAACCTGCCCCATAGTGATAAAACATTAATAACTGATTGTCCAGACAAAGGTCTAAAAAGAAACATTATTTACTAATAAATAAATAATAAAATAATAAAAACATAGTGATAGGTGTGAATAATGAAACAAAGAAGCATCGGAGACATTGGTGAATTATACTGATGATTATAAATGATCGGTTGTTTGAAACACATAATTATAATACATACATAAAACATACATTGAAACATACATTGCTTATACTTGATTGGATAGATTTGTCTAGGAAGGTATGTCTAGGGGGTGTGATCATTATATCATTACTGCATAAACATTATTTAATTTAATTTATTGATTCAGTCTCAATGTCACTTAAGTCTCGGTCGCTTATCTCCAACCAATTACATGCTTTATTTCTTAAAAAGCGAGAATCCCTTCTTCTGAGAGACAGTACGAAGTATCCATGTTTTAAATCCAAGAGGAACAATAGTAGCGTTGTAAAATATTAGACAGTATATTTAATAAAAGTAAAAATCTATATCTTCATCTTAAATGTCATTAATATTATAAAGTATCAATATTATAGGAAAAAACACAAACCCTCTAGCAGTGCTAATTTTATAAGCTCTGTTTATGTAAACTGATATGTTGCTAAAATACATACTCTAATATTATTAAAATAATATTGTCTGCAAATTACTAAGTTAAACACTAAAAATAATAATAATAATAATAATAAAGTTCACAAAGTTAGTGATTTTGAAGAGTTTGAGATAGTGAAGTTGGCCGGACGATGGCAGTACAACTACATAAATATAACTAACTTTTAATGAGGACATTTTTATGTATCTTTTCGAAGGTCATAGCTTTTATGAGAAATACAGGAGGAGAGGTTCTCATGATTTAAATAAGGGAATGACTATTATGTGTTCACTGTTGGACTGCATCCATATAAACTCGCAATTAGATTGGAATGTTTTCCAATTTCAGATGACACCTGCGGATTTGTATTATCCCGTAAAACACAACAATTGTAAGAAATGAGAACCTTAATTATAAAACTAATATCAATTTAAGTATTAACTATAAAAAAGACATTTTATAAAATATTTCAGTTTTAACAACAACTAAAGTATCAGTGACTGACACTGAAGACCACACTTAGCCCTCCACACTCGCTCACCAATATTTAGGCCCTGCCTCTTGCCATGGGGCCTGAGTAGGTTTTCTTGCACTTCTGGGCAATCTATAGCAATCTTTTTATACATCTGACTACAGTTGTTATTAATTGCCTCATATGCTGTCTATAAGATCTCTTTCTGCTTTCCACTAAGGTAAAGGCAAACATCGGTGATGTTGACATCCTTATAAATAATGCAGGAGTGGTGTTTGGTGTGGAGTTAATGAATCTACAAGATCATCAAATTGAGAAGACATTTGAAGTTAACATTCTGGCACATTTCTGGGTTTGTATTATACATTAGATCATGGAGTCCAAATATCAGTTTATACTTTTTCCATACAAAATGACCATCAGTTCTGCTAGTAACACTGCTGTGTGACTGGATCATCTGTTACAACCCAGTCATATCTTAATGATTGTTGAAATTGTAAAGCGATGCGTAATCTGTTGGCGTTATATAAAATTAATGTTAATAAATAAATTATAAACAGACCTTTTCATTTTTAAGATGGTTCTCCATCACATCTCAAATAATATTTTGAACAAACACATGCCTCATGCCTTTTCACAAAATATAATAGAAATATAGAATTTGGTAGGCGCCACTTTGGTTCTTTAAATTGTTCTACTAGCCTCTACTACCTCTAATGGGAGGCTATTCCTTTTATCAACTACCATTTTAGTGAAGTTATATATATTTTCTCTAAATCTATTACATTCTAGTTTCAGTGCATGAACGTGCGTATGTATTCTGTTTAGAATGCCTTCCTGCTGTACCTGGACAAGTCTGTTAGTTAGTTACCATTTTTTATCTACCATGATTTGTCATGTATTTATGTCCTTGTGGCGAAACTAGACACAGTGGAGTGGATCCTGATTTAATAATATTCATCTTTTCATTTCAGACAACCAAATCCTTCTTACCGGCAATGCTGAAAAAGAATAGCGGTCATATTGCTACAGTGGCCTCTGTGTGTGGTCACGTTGGGTTAACATATCTTGTTGATTATTGGTAAGTGAAATTAACGTTGGGATGATATACATAAATGTAGTATCATTGTGGATTGCTTCAATTTTTCCAAGAGTGCATTACCTATAAATGATATTTTTAACTATGTATTCAAGTACTCTGAAAGCAGGATCAAGTTAGGTAACATAGTGCAGTGGTCGAAGTGGAAATTTGAAAGTGTTTTTAGTTTGAAATCAGTGGAAGAAGTAGCAGTATCATTACATAGATTATTTGAGGGTTTTATTTTGTTGTTGTTGTTTTTTGTTTTTAGTGCAAGCAAATTTGGAGCAGTTGGGTTTCACACGTGCATGACTGAAGAACTTGCTGCCCTTGGAAAAGATGGCATTAAAACTTCTTGTTTATGCCCAGTCTTTGTCAATACTGGGTTTGTCCAAACTCCAAGCACAAGGTAAGTACAATGTGACCTTTTCTTGTAAAATACATTATCTTGATATTTATGTGTTATAACAGTATTATAATATGTGGGGGAATATTCCAGATATTATTATTCTACTGCACTCAAAAACAATGACATAAATAGTTACTTTAAGAAGTTACATTCAATGAGTAAGGAGTAGGGAAGTATACCTTAGGAGAACTGCTTCATCAAGCAGCCAACTGGCAAAGAGTTCACCATACTAATTTAAAGGCTGGCGCTTAGCCTGCTCATCACTAAAAGTTAGTCCATCCAAGGATTATAAAGCCCTTAACACTGCATTTTAATGCTGCGGTTTTCTGCCCATATTGTTTCAAAATAAAGCGTTAGATATTTAAAACACTTTGCAGCGGATTCTATCCCCTACTCGCCTGAGGATGGCGAGTAGGGAGCGATGCCCCCTTCACCTCCCTCTAATATCTGTTAGAGGGAGTGAGGAGCAGGAAATGTGGGTTATGCATGGGGAAACCGCCAGGATACTGATCCCAGTGTCTCCCCATGTTTGAAATCCAAAGAGAGTTATTTTGCAGTTTCTTGGTTTACAATGAGTGAATCCTTCTACGTGGGCTGATTTGAGTGAACCACATTGGGTGAAGTGACAAAGAAAAGGAAGAGTTGCAGTGGACCAAAATCCAGCTGACTGAGTTGTGGTCCAGAGGTAGGGATGTGGCGGATGTGCCAAAGACTGTGATATGAGTGATGAGACGTGTGAGTTTAGTTACAGTGGTTCATGTAAGAAGTAAACACCTCCACAATGGGAGCAGACGTTGGTAACGGGGGAAACCGCCATGAGTCTGCAGCAACAGTAGAAAAGGTCAAGCATGTGCCGCTAGACATAAGCAGAGATGGCTAGCAAGGCTAAAGTTATACTATTAGGAGGACACGTCATCATTTCAGGACAAACCATGGGACCATACGTATGTGTTGGGACCAGATAAGGTTCGGGTACTGGAGGACTGGGGAGGTGCACAATGTACTTTGACAACTTTCCGGCAAGTTCTGAGGGATGACCAGTGCAGTGTGTGACAATAATTTAGCTAAAGGCATTAGAAAACTGGGAAGACACTACCAATGCCTCGTCCACAGATGAGAAAGGAGGCGAACTTGGACATGTGCGTTGTATCTTAAGCGCCTGAAGTGTGGGAAGATTCCCTTGCACAGTACATATTGATCGATGGCCCTGATCTAATGTTAGAAGTGGGAAAACTGCTCAAAAGACTGTATCTCCGGGGTTACAAGCAGCAAAGGCTCTGATCCAAAAGATGCTTTATGAGACTGTTCACCCCATCGTGACATCTTGTGAAAGATGAAACATTGCTGCTATACAAATTCCCTTATCTCCATCCCAGTTACATCCCATGGCGTGGCCAGGGTAGCATGCTGTATAAAGTCTTAGAAATCTGCATAAGCCATAATAAGCCATATTTGCCAGTATAGTTGGACTGCTTAAATATTGTTTTGTTTAGAGACCATTGTTGTCAATAAATCACCACAATTTTTTTAAAAAATGTTATATTATTTTTATTATCATTTATATTCATGTTTAAATATTTTTATTATTGTTTTACATTTTTTTATATTTTTACATTTTATTTGTACAACTTTTTTTATGCTTTTTTTTAAATGTATTTTTTATGTTTTTATTTTATATTATTATTATATTTTGAAAAGTTTTTAATGGTTTATGGAATTTTTTCATCTTTCATTTGGTGTGAAAATATTTCAGGTATTTCATATTTATTTGTATTACATCACTTTTTACAGCCAATGATGTAAACTCAAGTTTCACCTAATTACCAGGGTAATTCAGAGCCTCGGCAAACTACCCTGATAATAAAAGACTGAATTACCAGGGTAGTCGGTGTGAACGGGGTATTAGAGGGACATCCAGGCCTAAATTCACAAAGTGGGGAGTTTGCAGGGGAATTGAAAAGTGGGGATGTTGCCCATAGCAACCAATCAGATTTAAGCTTTCAGTTTTATTTTACATACTGGAGAATGTGAGCTTGAATCTGATTGGTTGCTATGGGCAACATCCTGACTTTTCAATTCCCCTGCAACTTCTCGCTTAGTAACATTAGGCTCCAGTGGTGGAAGGCTGTCCCTCTTCAGTACAGTATGGCATCTCTCCACCACAGAATCCTATCGCCTCCGGCTACAAGACAGAATTCATCCAGAAACCCAAATACAGCTTTATCAGGTTTCCAGTTCCCATTATGGAGTTAGAGCCTGCAGAACATCCTTCAGAAGGTTGCCATACCAGTACCCAAGCAACAAATGTATCAAGGCTTCTACTTCTACTGATTCTTAATCATAAAAAAGAATACTGGGGATTACTGAACAATCCTGGACTTAAGACACTTAAACAAAGGCATCTGGATAAAACCATTTAGGATGGAATCACTGAAATCCATTCATCCAGATTTCAGCTACGGAACATTCCTTACATCAATCGATCTGAAGGATGCATACTCCATGCTCCAGTGTGTCCAAATCATCAAAAATTCTAATGAGATTCTGCAACCAGGATTTACATTACCAATTCATTCACTCACTTCCATTTGGACTTGCCACGTTGCCTCGAACGTTTACCAAGATCCTGGTAATAATCATTGCCTGATTAAGAACAGAGGACATAACCATCTGGCCTTATCTAGACGACATATTGATTGCAGAAAAAACTGACAACAAGAGTTGTCAAATCTTTACACCAGCAGATTTATTGAGTCAATTGTCATTCCTGCCCATTCCTGCCTGTTCATAGTTATGTACATGAACTCCACAGGCTGGGGGCAACATGCTACACTTACTGGAGTCAAGGCTGCTGACAAGAGCAAGAAAGAAGGTCCCAACCTATGCCCAAAAGAGTGGGAACTGCCTCTAGTAGACCTCATGGCCTCAGTAAACAACAGGAAGTGGCCTACCTCATATCAAGGTGCACAAAACACCCCGTGGATTGAATCGGCCCCAAAGTCTTATAAATGACATTGTTTACATAATTTTAATATATACGTTTATATTCTACCAGTTTCTCAAGATTTGCAACAAAAATAACATGTCATTATGCTTACAAATGTCATTATTTATTATAATTAATGCTTATATGCTTTATTTTCAGATTATGGCCAGTCCTAAAACCAGAGGATGTTGCAAACTCTTTTGTGGATGGTATATTAACCAATAAGAAGATGATTTTTGTCCCTTCATTTGTGAAAACCTATTTACTACTGGCAAAGTAAGAATGGTTTAAATTTATGGTTCCAAAATATTTATTGCATGAAGTAAATAGTAATATATATTTTGGTAGAAACTAAGTACACTGTGTAAACTGCTTTTTCATTAATAAATGCAGTTTGGATAGTTTAGGGAAGGGATAAGACACAGTGGGGCCGATTCAATCCCCTTCGCGCAATCTTTTACTGCCTTACGCTATTTGCGTAAGGCAGGAAATCTCGTGTTTTTTTCGTTCGCACCTCATAGAGGTAGAAGGTTTCAGTCCCGTAATAGACGGGAAAAAGCGCACTTCGAGTTTTTTCCCGTCTTCGCGCAGGATTGAATCGGCCCCAGTGTCATGCCACATTTTACCATTATATGTTTCAGTAAATATAGTTTATACCTGAGTCTGAATTCATGAAAAATGTTTATCAGCAAGTATAAACAGCAACCAGATAGTATGTGCTTAGTCGAAAATAATGTGGTACACAAATAGGATTTGAAAACAGTAAAGATATTATATAACCAATTCAATTTACTGACAAACTGAATATCAATAATATTTATAATAACAGTGTATATATTTAAGCTGGCTACACAGTACAATGATTATCAGACCGATTAACCATGTATTTGATAAATGAACAATGAAACCAATTTCAGAGATAAAAACTGGTTGAGTATTCGCTAGAACGATGATCGTTCTAGTGTAATTGGTGCCGATAAACGGGGCAATATTCACCTTGGAAAACCGGCCTGTTATCAGCACCATTCACTAGAATGATCATCGTTCTAGTAATTGTGCCAGCCTGGTCTTCCTTCCGCTTCAACAGAGGGAAGAACTTTCTCTTCCCTCTGCTGAAGCCTGCACCTGACACATACCCTCACTCCCGTACAGGCTTCTGCCAAGGTGCAGACATTGTGTGCTTAATATTTGAAAAGTTGTCTCAATACTACATCAATTGCAGCTTTCTTGAGATCATGATCCCTAACTTGATCTCTCAGACATAGAAAAATCTGGGATCAAATGTTTGAAACCATGTCTTTTATATCTCTACTGGCTGCTTTATACTCGCAGCTTTACACTCAGGTGATGGTTTCCCACTCTCCCCGTTTCTGTTTGCATTGGCCCTATCCTTCATTTCCTGACAAATATTGTCCAGTCTTGGAACTTATTGCCACTTTTCTTGATCGTTAGAGCTTCAGTGATTAAATGCGCTAAGCGGTATGGCGCTAAGCCTTGCCCCCTTCAGATCCGTGATTTTTTAAACTAAAGTTCCCCCATCCAGTGCTGAGAGGCGGAGCTTAGAAAAGGAGGCGTGGCTTAGCGTGAGAAGTGCCGGTATACCATACCGGCCCACTTCGAGCCCTGATGTGAAGAGTACATTGTTTTTGTATATAGGAAATACGGATTCATTTTACTTATTACAAAAAAGTGATGTGATGCTTTATTTTTAAATCCTAATTTAACGTTTAGTTACAAAACATTACCTCTCAACTCGTCTCCCATGTAGTTCCACAAACTTCCAGTTTTTGACCATAGTCCAGATATTCCCCTTATTTTGCTGGAACTCTCTAACTCTGTATTGGGGACCTGTACAGAGGACCTGATTCCGGGATTCTGACGCCAGGTCCCTTTAATTCAGAGCTGCGCAAAAGCACAGCTCTGAATAGAGCACAGGGAGAGGGGAAGGCCTTATGCCCGCATCCCTGTGCTAAGGTAAAAAGCGCAGAGCGCATGCGCAGATCGGCGTAACATCACGTCTCCGCCAGCCTGGCTGGAGGAGACGCAGGGCTGAATCAGCCCCAGATTGCCTAAAGAGGGAACCACAAGCAGACCAGTCCCAATGAGTTGCAGAGAAATGGACACCATGGTGCAGTTTTTAAACAGCAATAGTCAGTCCAATTTCCAAATAATTTGTATGATCACTGTAGTTTGTGGCCAGTTCTAGGTTGCATTGTGTTTTAGAGACTCACTTAAAGTAAAATCATTTCTCTAATTGCATTATCCAATTTTTGTTTATTTTTCAGCTTTCTTCCCCAGCGGGTAATATCTAGACTAAACAAGATGCAGGATGTGAAGTTCAGTACTAACTTTAGAAATGCAAACAAAATGGATTAATGGGTCTAGCGAAGAAATCAAGACAAGCCGTGTGATGTTTTATGTGCAGCAGCCTTTTTGCTTCTTAAACAATTATTTTCAAATGATTCTTGCTATATTCAAATATTGCTATATACAAATTATCATTAGCTAGTTTATTCAAATGCAGAATATTTTGGCTCCAAATAGAGCTTAATAAGAATGCTGCAGTGTAAGTAATAATACTGTAGAGATAAAGTCTGTTAATACCATTTGAATGCTTCTTATCCTGTTCCTTTGTACATAAGATATAGGCTCCCCCCATTAGTGCTACACGATGGTTTCCAAAATATTGTTGAAAGATATAGAAGTAAATAAGGCCATACAAATATGCTTTCATTCTTGCACATTGATATTTACTTTTGAACCATGAAACAATTCTAATGGGAATATAATCCATAAAATCATTAAAAAACCATGCCTATTTATTGTGCAGTGATTCTTTTCATAGACTGCAAACTATAAATGTTTTGTAGTCTATAAATATTTGGAAGGACAGGTTTAAAACCATACCACCTGATTGAGAATGACAGAATGATCAGCAATTACTTTAACTATCAGTTCAACTTACTATTTGCTTTTACCATCCTTTATGGCAGCCTCTAAAATTGGATGTACACAAGGTTATAAAGGTAGGGAAAAGACAGTAGGGTATGTTATTTCTCTTACTTATTACTAGCGTGAGAATAAACCCCTGACATAAAAAAGCAGCTACAGAGAAAAGTTCAGTTCTGCTTCTGTGGAATTGGCAACTATGGTTGTGATAGGACTTCACCTTATAGGCATGGTGGGTGGGAGGATGCATTTAAATAATACTGCAGTCGTTCCCAAACTGTGTGCCTAGGCTCCCTGGGGGTGCCACACCGATCTCATTGGTGTGCCGCACTATTTTTTTCCAATGTGGTGCCACGTTGCTTAGTAGTTCAATTTTACTTCTTGTATAAGAGCTACAAAAGATGTGATGTCAACCTGAAGTATTTCTGTCTTTACCTAAATAGTTCTGCAGATCGGACAGAAGTATGTACAGTGAAAAACATTGAGATACAACTCAGTGTACATGCTAGCAAGCAGAGATTTTCTAGAGGCAGACAATGTGTATAGGAGAGTATCCATGGTGAGGGTAGGGAATTGTCACAGCTAGCCGGAGATCCACGAAGGAATAGTAGCATAATCCACCTCATCCCGTATCAGGGCATAATGACCTGAAAGAGCTCGACTACCAGGGACCGGACGTAGTAATATTTTATCGAGGTGATTCGACTAATCCAGATTCGAGAAGAACTCCACCACTGCAGATATATAATGAGTAACTTGGAAGTACGTCAGAGGGGAACGGGCCAAGAAGGGGTATTTATCTCCAGCTTCAGAGAAAGTGAGAGACAGTCTGCCGATAAGTTAAACAAACCTTCTCAGCTCCACAAAGTGATCAGAGAGGAGGCTGCACCATTTTGGAAATCCTTATTCCCCAGGAGAGGCAGAAACACTGACTTGTGAGAATTTAAATTGAAACGAGTGAGGACCACATGCCAAGTCTTTTTCACACTGGAGAGGAGGGGGTTGTGTTTTAGGGAGTCAGGGATGTCTGAGACGTTTATGTGGAGGAAATAAGAATTTGAGTAGCTACAGGTACCAAGGAGCCAGTCTCTGATGTGTCTGAGGTTATCAGCCAAGTTATAATCTTAAATATTAGGAAAGTTAATGCCCCCATTACTTTTAGGTTGGCCCTCTTACCCTTCCAAATAAATTTATGGAAAATAAAATTTTTTGGTCAGAAAAATCAGAAGGGCTTGCAGGACATAGAGTTTGAGAAAGGAAACCATCTTCAGGTGTCGTGTGCTCTGCCAAGGTAAGATAAGGTAAGATGTTCCCATGTCAGATGTCATGAAGTATAGCTTGCATCATAGCATCACTGTTCAATCTATAAAGCAAGGATGGGCTTTTAGGCAAGAGGACCCCAAGGTAAGTGAAGGAGTCAGAAGCCCAGGTGAGAGGAACCGCATTTCCCCACGGTGGGCAGCGCACCCCACATTTTAGATATAAGGCAGTAGATTTGGAGGTGTTAATTTGAAGGCCAGAGATTTCCCCAAACTGGTGAATATTGTCAAGGATACCTAGTAGAGAGCATGGGCGTCGGAAGGGGGGGGGGGGCGAGGGGGCAATT
>JABWIB010000571.1:0-25249 GCA_016617825.1 Platyplectrum ornatum | reverse complement strand
TGTATAAATAGTTCTCCAGGTGTGTGGGGTATTAGGAGCCTAAAGTGTATTGTTTGCCCCTGTACCCACCTCCTGCCAACAAATCTGAGCAACGTAGCTGCATGGCGGCAGCTATAAGGACAGCCCTGCGCGTCTGTATGGTAAGTGTCCTGTTATTTTATCATAGAAGCACATGCTTTCTTATAGCAGTGCCATGCAGTTATGTTTGTCAGATTTTTTTTTCAGTGTGGGGGGGGCGCCAAGTGAACATATTTTTCCGCCCCCCCCACTGAAAAAAGTTGTGGCACCCCTGGTAGAGAGAGATGTGGATCAGATTATCATAGTATCAAAGGCTTTGTAAGTGTTGTATTTTCTGAAAAGCAATTAAATCTATCAAGTACCATGAAAGATTTTGGTTTAACATTGCACAGGTTTTGAATAAGGAGAACATTATAGTAAAGTTAGCAGATGGTTTAAAGGTTTTGTAAACTGGTATGAGCAGTGTTTGTTGCTACCAGCTCGCATTCTTCCTATCTGTCCAGGCAATAATGGTTTTATGTAGACACAGAAAAGCTTTTGTGCTCCTGTTTTTTCCATAGTAAACAGCTCACCATAGTTGCCACAGGATACAACTAATCTTAATTTGTTCCAAATTGGCTCCTACTCCTTGTGTATAGATATTAAAGCCTACAGGCCTTAACCAGTGCCTTCACTTGGAACATAGAACCGTTTATTTCTGAGTATCTTTCAACATGGCATTGTGTTATTCTGGTAGAGGTTTCCCTGGGTCAGTACAGCAGGTGTAAATGGTCACAGGACATGGGGAATGGATCAGAGTTTAGCTCTCATCTGTTGGTAACAGGATAGCAGGCATACTGTAATTATTTAAAGCAGCAATGGTTTATTGGCTAGATAAGGACACTTTAAAGCTCTAGAAATAATGAAACTTCCAAAAACAAGTTCATAAGTGCAATCATATATAATAAATATATTAATTATGTGCAATACTATATAATAAAATTATTCAGTTAATTGTATGAATGTGATATAGAGATATAGAATAATAATAGCTACTGACTAGCCAAGTTCATTAGCATGGCTGCTATACCCCTCCTATACAGGGGTATACATCCACTGATGTAATTGAAATACTACAAATCCCCATTGACTTATCACCATTATATTCAGTGTATCCATACCATCACTTCTAAATTTCCACTTCGACCACTGCTATAATTTGTAAACAATATTACATTTATACTACCACACTGACATTGTCATTACCCACCTTGAGTTCTGCTCACAGTGTCTATTACATATTTCCGACGTGCTAATACAATATGGAGAATACTAAACTACATAAATAACCAGCAATATTTATAATATGTATACACAAAGACAGTGTTAAAACTATTAAACTAGAACAACAGAGTTCTTTAAGTATTTTATTGAATTTATAATGTCCAGGTAAAATGTAGGATCATATGCAAGGCATAACTAGAATCTTCCACATATAACGTACAGTATATATTTTACTACATTCTGAAAACTAAACACACATTCTTTGATGTCTTATTGCTAATTCCCTTTGCAAAACATATTAGTCTACTTTTACAGTACATAGAATGGTCTTGCACCAGTTTGTGGATAGTGCTTTCATTAATCTTTGGACCTTATCTCACCAGCTATATAAAACATTTCAACCAACTACGTATATCTCTCCTTTCAGCATGTGTAGCTATATGTTTTTTTAAAAGGTTTTAAAATTTCAAAGTGATTTGACTTTTCTCCTCCCATGTTGTTTGTAATACACAGTTTGTAATACACAGTTACAATCACATAGTGTTAGTGCAATTAAAACCAATGATGGAATGCCAGTGTTTTCCACTTAATGATCAATCATGTGACCATTGTTTTCGATGAATGTTGGATGTTAGCCACTACTAGAAATACTGACTGTGTAATCTGGCATCATCAGATTATATATCAGATCATAAAACAAACTTCATATCCAAAAACCAAACAACAATTTAGTATTCATGAATCACTTGGAAAACATATCTTGGAGACATTTTAAAAGTCCTCTTGGGAATGGTATGACTTGCTTTTAAAGTACTTTTTGAGTAATGATAATGGCACTTGCTCTGAAAATAGGCACAAGACAAATCTTCATATGGATAATTTAGAAAATGTCCTTCCTAGTACACACTCTTCACAGAAGTCAACTTATATATTGTAGCACTGGGTGACAATGATATGTTCTTGCTTGCTTAGTGGAATGGCATCACAAAACCAGTCTTGTTGTCCTGCTCAATGTAGAAATATGGATAAGACACATCTTTGCTGTACAAAATAGAAATCCTTATATTGAAATATAAATAGGGATCTTAAAGCCATACTACATCACTAGTAGCAGGTTCAGGCTTGCAGATTGTTTTCTTTTTTTTAAAGAGTAGATATCTCATGTGCTATGTTGGTACCGGGCTATAAAATAAATAGTCCATGATTGGGCTCAGTGGTTGTGCATCAGTTCCTTATAAACAGTATTTTTTTGGTGAAATACACCTTATAGTGGCATTAGTCCTTGAATATGTTCTTCTTCCTTGTGAGGAATACATAACTAGCAAATACTAAAATGTAAAACGTTGTTTGGCTCATTTTTACAAAAAAAACAAAAAACTAAAAACAGAACACATAAAAGTCTGGTAAACATTTTATGACATAACCTGCAGTGGACTCATCTTACTTTTACGTAACACTGTAAAAGTATTGTACTATTGTACCAAAACTTTAATGTGGAATATTTTCTTTTGCCAATTGAGAAGCATTAAATGTTCATATTCATTAAACGCGCATTGCTTAAAGGGAGCTTTCCCATCACTTTAATCATTTTACTTGCTCTTGAATAAGATACAAAACTGTTATATGAATAAAAATGTTATACTTAGCTGAAATAGGTGAGGTGTGCTAAAAAAAAAAAAAGTATTTGGTGAATAAAACTAAAAAACAAATAATGTGATGTGGCTAATGGCCAAAACGATACAACAAAACGAAAAAAATTAAAGTGATCAATGATCACTGCACTTGTTTTTGAACGCTTATTTACTCAACTAAACAAACTGTATTAATTTTTTTATGTTTTCTAGTAACAATTACTTTTAAAAGATCAATAAACAAATTGTGCTCTTTTATGAGACATATATTAAAGCTATCATCAATTACACATTATATTTAAAATACAAATCATAAAAACTATGTTTTCAGATTGTTTGCCCAGGTGTTAACATGTGCTATATAGACTAGTATAATTTTGTTATATAACATAATGTATAAAAATAATAAAATAATTCAAGTCTTTAAAATCAAATCAACTAAAAAGTGTTGTCTACTCTTTTGTGGGAAAAGGAGCTGCACCAAATGGATCTAAATCAAAAGGTTGTGATTGTGCCTGTTGGCTTTGATTCTGGGTTACACTTTGTAAAACTAGTTCTGTGAAAGGCACTGCACCAAAATCATCCATTTTGACACCATCACTGCTCATATAAGCTACATGCAGTGAGCTCTGCCTTGCCTTGCCAACTGCAGATGGGTTATGCTCTCCATGGTTTTCAATAAGTCCATGATGTTGGGCTTGCCTCAAATCTTGAGAAGAAAATGGCTTGGCACCAAAAGAGTCCACCATATTGTCGTCGGTTTGTAAAATGTTGCTGCAATCTTTTACATCTGTTATGGAAATGCTAATATTTTCCTTGGAGTCAGAGATCGTAAGAAACTCATTGCTGCTCTGAGAGTCACGTCTCCCTGCTTTCTTGTGCCGTCTGACTTTTTCAGGTGTGCGGTAAGTAGGTTTTCCTGTTTTCTTTGCAGCAGATGGAGTGCCATGATGGCGCTTTCCGTTGTTGATTGTTGGCTCCTGTTTTGTGCGTCTTTGGCGAGATGATAATTTTTGCAAATTGCGCTGTAGCTTAGCTTTTGGTTGTGTCTGGCTTCCAGCTATTTCTTCAAATGGCACTAAACCAAAAATGTCTTCTCCACTAGATTGTTTCACTTCATGTGCGGAGAGAGGCTGGAAAGGTGGACACCCAAATACATCTACATTATCTTGAGAAACAGGATATATGACTGGACAATCTTCTTGGCTTTGCTTTCGATTGAATGGTGCTTTAGAAAACACATCAAAATCATCTCGCTCTCTTTTGCTTCTTGGTGTTGGAGAAGGCTGTTTGATACTCTGTTGCTGTTGTTTCTGTGTATTGATGACGAAAAATGGCACAGCACCAAACGCATCTAATTCTTGATTGCATGGCTTGTTTATACTGGTCTTACTAAGTGACTTAGTAGTATTTTCTCTAAGATTGCTTTCAAGGGTTTTTGCATTACTACTATTATTCTTCACAGTGGAAGTTTTTCTGCGGTCAAAGTCTGAATCTGAACTATGCTTTTCATCTTCCTCTTCTTCATCTGAATCCATCAAGAGAGGTCTTTGGCCAATATTTTCTGGCTCTGTATCATTGTCTTCATGAAAAATGCCCTGGGGCTCATGTATGGTCTCTTCATCCTCTTGATCATCCTCTTCACTGCTCTTGGGGGAAGGTGGGTCTGATTCAAAATCACTTTCAGAGTCTGCTCTCCTTGTTTCCTTCTGTGAGGAAGACTGCTCCTGAATATTTTGTCTCTGTTTTTGCTGTTTTAGGGTCTCTTTTTGCTCTTCATATTTGATTGAAACATCTTCAGTGGATGTTAACTCAGCAGATATTTTTCCCAGCGAAACTATTAAAAGATAAAGAACACCATTTAAAAAACTCATTAGATAAATATACAAACTAATGTGACACCACAATAAACATTTTGATGTAAGCCACCAGAATTCCTGGTTTAGTTCATTCGTAGGTATAACATGACATTATGAACACTAAAGAGTAAGTTTAAAATGGGCGAGGAGATATTTACTGTTGTTTACTCATATTTATGTAGATTATTTGCTTTTAGGTCGTGCTGCATTTTAGGTAAACAATTAAATGCATTATAAAATCTATTCCTACAAATTCTAGAACAGGACTGGAAAAAAAGAAATGTGGTCTAACAACATCCCATACACAACCAAAGAAATATAATATTAAAACATAGTTGGTATAGTGGTATTTCCACCTGTACACAAATCTACAGCACAATAAATTTACAGAATAATAATTTCTTCAACTGAAGCAGGTGAGCTCGGTTGAACAGAATTTGATGTTTTGTTAGCTTAATATAATTCCCACTTTTAAACTTTGTTAGGTTTATAGAAGGATCTGAGGAAGTGCATAAAAACATAAAAAAAGAAAATTCTAATTTTACCATCTAAATTCTGGTAGTCAAATATATAAATGGTTAGAGCACAAGGCAAATTTGCAACACAGTAATTTGATGGATATGTAGTTTAAATAAAAGCATGAACCACAACTGAAACCGTTCCTTAGCAAATTTACCAAAATATCTTTTTATTGAATTTTATAAGTAAGACATTCAGAATAGCTGGCTGACGTATGCATATTTTAGTTACTTGAAAACACTTTGAGATCTATAACATCTGATATTAATAATGTACTAAACCAGAGGGTAAAGGTGAGGTGTTGATGTGCAACATCAATAGTCTTTATTGAATAAGTTGAATGGCAAGGGTATGGGTACAGAAAAGAAAAAGGGAAATACCATATGCAAAATGGTCAAAAACACAGTGAACAACACGTATGGCAACACAGTGAAGGGGACAAAGAAAAAAGTGAAAAGGGGGGTGGAGGGTGATACACACTCAAACACCACATTCTAAACTGTCAGATTATTTCTTGATCAGTCAAACACAGTCCCTATACAGCTTCTCATTCCTCAAAAATTAATAATTTAAAAGATGAAGAGCAACCATTCAGCAGAAAAGGCCAACACTGTAAGGCAGGGGTAAAATAGGGACAATGTTGTCTGTCTGTCCTACTAAAAAGTTGGGCAAGTTAATAATAATATATAGGATGGACCATTTATAATTGTAATATCATACAATCATAAAGTCAGAACTAGACCTGAGCTACCAATGTGGGACTCCAATTGCAGCAGCAGTGAATTTCTGAGATTGTAGTGTAGTAAGATACCTGAGGGGAGGCTTAGGGGAAGGAACACTATTTCTTTGGTTGGATCAAGCATAAGGAAGGACATCAGACTAATGGGGTATAACAAATACTAATGAAGAGTAAGGAACAAACTCTAACAATGGTTATAAAGCAATGGTTAGAGATTCAGATTGATTTTTTTGGATGCCCAGGGAATGAAGTACACAATAAGCCATGAATCTTTTTTTGTTTGGAGATCAGTATAATACAATTACAGATAAAAGCAAAAATATTCTATACAGAGCTCTGCATATTTTCACAGATATGGCCACAAAGACCAGATCCCAGACTTTCACACAATTGTTTTTACATAGGGAAGGCACTTTGCTCTTGATTGTGGATACATCTGTGTTAATGACCATAATGTGGGCATTAAATGTGAATTGTTTATTGGGAATATAAATACAGTGGATTATGTTTTAGTTATAAGACAAATAGATATATATTTGTAGTTTACCACTGTGATGGTATGCACTTGCCTGAAGTAGAGATAAATGGAACGGAGCCAAAAGCATCTTTGGAATGTTTGTTGTGTTGAACAGCCTCTATGGGTGCCTTCCACTCTTCAGGTTTACCTGCAAGGTAAAATGAAAAACACAACAAAAAAAATAAAATAAAAATGGAGGCATGCATGCCGGAAGTTTGGAACATGAATAGAAAAAACAATGCAACAGAAATAAACCCAATACAGTAGGACTGTTATTATTAGAAAGATACATGTATCCCAACACTGTTTAATTCACATCATGCAAAGAAAAAAATTAGATCTTTGTATTTGTTATTGTATAAAACATTAAGAATTTTGTTTATAACAGTGCATTTGTCAGAAATAAATGTTTTATTGGTACTTCCAAAAATTGTTTACATCAGAGATTTTTTATTTTTTAGGCTAAACAGCATGTATTTTGATACTAGCAAGTCATATTTTACCATTGTTCTGCTATAATTATTAACGTTTATTTATTAGATGCCACAGGGTGTCCGCAGCATCATACAATGGGGAATACAGACAGAGAGAATGTGTGGAGAAGGGGGTACCTGCCCAAAAAAGATTACATTGTAAAGGAGATTGTGGATTTGATACATAGAGACAATTACACATACACTAGAGACAATTTATCCGGCTGCCAATTAACCTGCCAATATGTTATTTGTGGCAGTTGTAGGAAACCGGAGCACCCTGAGGAATCCTACGCAGACACGGCGCTTTGAAGCATCAATGCTACCAGCTGAACCCTCCGTGCTGCCCATGTAAGCATACAACAACTAGACAGGACACAATTCTTGCATTGAAAGCAGCAATCATACACGATTTTATAAATAAAAATATATTGTGACAGACACTAAACAAAATGTTATTTGGTTAATAGAATTTTCCTACTCCTGTGCAGTCAGTTTGTATGAGTTTCCCCACACTGCACATTCATACAAGTCACTGATCATTAATTAAAAATGTAAAAGTTCTAAATGGGTGTTGAAACAATATAGACATTTCCTCTCCTTGTGTTCTTATCTTGTCTTCTTCCATGATTTTATGTTCTCTTGAGGTGGAAATCTTGAGGAAGAGCGTCTTTAGATAGCTAAGCCACAGATGCCTCTTTTGCATGCATACCTGATAGTTTATGAATCATAAATCTAATCCTGGCCCATAATTATGAGCAAATAAAGCAGGAGATTGTAATGTTTATTTTGCCATTTTATAAACTATATACAACACAGCTGTACAGTGTGGCAACAAGTGTGGATGGTGGAGGATATGCACATGTATGGTTAGAAGGCTGTGATGCCACGTGCCGAATAGGTGTTTCAGTGAACAGACCAGATGACTGCTCTGACTGCTCCAGTCTGTTCCAAAACCTTTGATATAACGCATAATACTAATGCTAATTCATGACATACATCCAAATTGTATAAAAGATCAAAGTTTGCTTTTCTGAGAACAATTTTTTATAAAAACTCTCCCTTGAAAATGACCGTATTGGCAGTATCCCCACATTGATAGTTAATACTTTCCAATGCAATTCTAAAAAAGTGCTTGATCTTGAACATATAGGGTCTGATCCACAGTTTATGGCGGCCGCAGACTGCGGTCAATCCAAGGTGTACGCTTTAACTGAAACACACACCTCAGGGTAGCAAGCAGGGATAAGGGGCTTCTTGAGTGCTACATGTCTGAAGGGTGGTAAGTGGCACAGAATTTTGTTAATACACTTGTCAAAACCAGTTAATAAAATAGATTTAAACATACAAAGCTAGTTGTTGTCATTACTGTCACTAATTGAAATTAGTAAAGCTTTACTTTTAATCACTGAAATGATTATAACCTACATATTCTTTAGTACAACAAAATATACAAAACCAGGTCAGACAATTAAAATACATATAATACGTACATAGTCCTGTTATGTACAGCTTTAGTTTTGCACTAAAAGAACTCCAAATGTTTAGTAATACTACCAAATACAATTTGACATTTATTAAGGATCTATAGTTTTTATAGGCCATGCTTAACATTACTGGCTAAAACTAGTAGACATTCAAAGTTTTTTTTTATAAAAATGGAAAAAAATACTGGAAGAAGCCTGTAATTTGTAATGAATATATAATGTACATATAATACTAGTCCAGGCCAAATATAGGTCAAGTGGAGACCACAGTATAGGAAAAAAAAATCTTTTGGCATCCCAACCAATACACACTCTCATACACACTGCATCCAAGAATACACCAAAATACATCCCTAATTTCTTCTTCACAATCAATCAAGCAACCACTCAGAATACAATCTCTCTATCTCCATCTCATATACACAGTGCACCTCATAATAAACACACTCACACCATTATACATTTCCTCTGAAACACACACATGCACGCTTGTACCCAGTCAATGCCCAACGACATCACAGCAATCATCACTAGGGTAGGGTATGCAATTAATTTTACATTGTCTGATAGTTTATATAATTTTAAACTTGTCAGTGACATATTTGAGAACTAAGACTACTAGAAAAGCATCACTGTACCAGTTTCCTTTGTAAAAGACAGAAAACAATACAAAATATTACTGCAAGAGCATCAACTGCACAGCATGGTAACTACACTAACTGAAACAAGGCAACTAAAAAGCCAGCTTTAATTACATTATTAACAATGTGCTTTCTGTTAATTGGGTTATCAGAATATATACACATAATTTAGTGTCATATTTTGATCATCTATGTGTTAGAATCACACTCTGCTAATTTAGTATACAGTAAGTTTCTACTTTGATTACCATAACCCAGACATGGCTTAATTTATTTTGTAATTCTGTGTAAATTCAGAAAATCCATTCCACTGCTGAATAGTTTTTGAATCATGATGGCATAAGTGAGACTAGCCCAGTTACCGAGTACAGACCAGTGAGTAGCAACAATGTATTTTGTTTAATTTTCTTTGAAAAAAGTTACGGTTATAGACTTTTTAAGTAAAACAAACAAACGAGAGATGAACAGGTTTATTGTACCATATAAGTGAACAAGAAACTGACTCTTAGAAGCAGAGACATCAAGTGGACATTAACATAATGTGAAAAGGGACCAACTCTTCTTTCAGGCATCATCATAGGGCACCATTGGTCTGAGAAAATGTATTTATTAAAAAAAAAAAAAAAAAAAAAAAAAAAAAAAAAAAAAAGAAAACCCCCAAAAATATAAAACAATTAATGACTGTCCAGGTTTAGCCTTTTCTTGTATTTGTTTTTTCATTACATACACAAAGACACAATGTTGCCCATCAGATGTGTAGAAAGAAGTTGTGGGTTTAATTTTGGTCCATAAACCAGGGCCATCCCTGGATGATGACTGTGTCCAATCTATTGAGAAGCAAATTAAGCCTTCAATGTCCCCTTACTTGATCTCAGACGGTCAAATTCCCTGTCCAGCAACTCTTCCTCTGTTAATTTGGAGAAGTTATCATCACCAAACGGATTCCAGCCAGACATATCTGGGGGGTTGTCGCTGGACTGCTTTGGTAAATTTGTTGTGGGTTCTTTATCCAGGACATTTGCCGATCTAAAAAATATAACAAATAAATTGTTTTTACTAATTTAAATATTTATAAAATAATAAACCAATATACAAAAATATGACAACTTTTGTAAGAAAGGTCGATCAATATCTGTTAATATCGATGAACCTAGAAAAATAAAGATTACAAAAGACGTTACTTTATAAATATTCATCACCAAGCAAGTGATGGCTAGCAATGATTATAGATCACTTGCAGGGTTCAAATGCACAAATACATTTTATTATAGACAGGACCTAACCTTCAGCATGTTACTGCAAGAATCAAAAATCTCTAGACTAAGCAACATATCTCCAATCTCCCTATGTGAATGGTTTGGTGAACCAGTTGTGATTGCAGCCTCAGATTCCTATTCATAGCTGATAAAAGTGCAAGAAAGTTTGGTTGCTGCTGATGCAGCTTATTCACTACGCGATGTATAGTCAGAGATGCCATACACATTATACTAGTAACACATTGCTTACAGCCATCAATCTGAAATCTAGACCCCTCGGTGCATTTTTCTGGGATACTGTATATTAAGCTTCTTAACACACATATTTAATATTTACTTACTTGGTTGTAGTACATTCATTTTTCATTTGTCCCACATGCTCAGGATGGGGAGCTGCAAATGAAGCTAAGGCTGCTGTGAACTCCTGAGGAGATGTCAGATATTGTGGAGCGTGAGACTGATGATGGAGCATGGCATGTTGCTGTTGTAATTGACCCTGTGGATATTGCTGAACCTAACAAAAATATATA
Source organism: Platyplectrum ornatum (assembly GCA_016617825.1). Taxonomy (NCBI): domain Eukaryota; kingdom Metazoa; phylum Chordata; class Amphibia; order Anura; family Limnodynastidae; genus Platyplectrum; species Platyplectrum ornatum. Next base: position 14,316 of record JABWIB010000571.1, on the reverse strand, counting down.
TAGGATTCAGAATATGCACATAATTTCATGATCACTTGAAAAAATGAAAGCAGGAAACTCACTTAGATTTTTGTAAAGTTGCAGTCTAGGTGTAATTAATGCAGTCATATGACTACCATCAAACGTTTTGAGCTGTATTTAACGTTCACCATTGTAAAATTGAAAAATGGCCATCACAAATTAAAAGCAACACGAAGAAGGTGGTTCATTGTAAAACTGCTTCTTACATATTTCTGTAGAAAATCATAGATCACTTATCACTTAAACACACTTTGCTGTTCAGATGCTTAAATTTTACCTTGTCAATAAACTAGTCAAGTGGTAGTTAGTTCACAAATATCCCTTTAAAGCATCAAAAAGTTACAGTATAGATCTTAATTCTCATTAATATGGGAGAAGTGAATTTTGGAACAGCTGTTCATTTAGAAAAGTTTACATGCACAAGTATAACAAAATATTAGGGATTAAATGTAAAATGTGGCAGAACATCAATATAGTGACTACTGATTTAAATAATGCTGCCTTACCATGGATGGATATTGATGCTGAAGTTGTTGTTGGTAGAGGGACTGCATCAAATATTGTTGCTGAAGTAGTTGCTGCTGAAATGCTTGCTGATACTGTACACAGAACAGGAATAGTGTCATCAGTGGATATATACACATTTCATCAATTTACTACAATTTTTGGGTCCATTTGAGCACTATTTTGAGCAGTTATTTAAAATGTAAATCAAAAAATNTATTTCTTCTGGGTAAAAATTGCCAATCCGAAACAGAGAGACTGTTTTCCAATTGTTTCCACTTTTACCTGCTGCATATAGGCTTCCTGTAGAAGCTGCTGTTGCTGTAACTGATGAAGCTGTTGTAGCCTCCAGTCACCAAGCTGAAGCTGTTGCAACACCCTATGCTGTTGTGGAGGCTGCTGGGTACATTCCTGAGTCAAGATCTTGCTTGTCCCATTGCCAGATCTATGTGTCATTGCATCTGCAGCGACTGAAAGTTTATAACAAATACTATTTAAAACAAGTATACAGAAAATATTCCATTCTTTCAACATACAAATAAATTAATTTTCAAATATCAATAAACATTCATAATAAATATGATTTCTTTCTGCACTTATCTTTTCTGATCTTTGTTTTTACANATCTTTTACGTAGATTGGGACAATCAGTCTATGTAAAACGGGTCTCTGTTACTGTCTTTATTATAGTAAGTATTATTACCGCTGTGGTTCTGATGAGCTGAAACACTCTGCCCTGCATTCTTGACGGGTGTTGCAGAAGTTTGGATATTGAGCACCTTCATTGGAGCAGCACCAGAAAATGCCTTGGGTCTCTGTCTTGGTACAATTGATGTTTCTGTGGGCCCAAGTGAATCTGTTATTCTGTAATAGGAACGCAATATTGTAAGATATGATTAAGAAAACTGTTTACAAGTCCATTACACCTAAGGGCTTGTTAAAAGAACTAAACATTGAACCAATAGCAGCACTAAGTAATTCTCCATACACAGGAATATTGGCGTGTTTTTTTTTGTTTTTTTTAGAAACTGCTTTTGCTACATTACATGTGGTCACTGTAAAGAGAAGGGATGCGTATTCATGTATATTAAATTTGGATCTACATTTCACTGTAATGTAGAAATTTCAAAATAAACATCAAACATCAAAATAAATATTTAATTGAGAGCCAGCAATAACATATTTTAGCAGTATTCAAAGTATTCGAAGTAACTTCTTCGCCTACCACAAGATGGCGTTCTAATCCAACTATTGGATTGCAATGTAATCATAAAATTGAGTGCCAGAGTCTGTTTTGTATTGAAACTGCTAAGACTTCATACTGAATGGTAGTAATCCATTTTACAAGAGGAAAAGTCAATGTGATGTAAAATACTTCTGGTTCAAAAAAGACAAAAGTATTATAGAAGTGATACAAGAGGAAAAGGAAAGAGGCTGTACACAAATGTGGCATTTTAATGTTAATACTGAGCAATAGTAAATGAAACACGTGTTTATCATATGGTGTATGGTCAAACAGTTATTCAGACACGAAAAGCGGTTTTATTTTCTTTATTACACTTTAATCACATACAACATATATAGAGTGTATGGCTGATATCAGATATAAAAAGGTTTAATTTATTGGATACCTTCTGGTGTCATTGATAACCACTAAAACTAGCTACAATGATGCCATATAAACAACACAAAGTAAATGTCTCAACGCATTAACTGCATAGTTATGGACCATTTTAAAAAAATTACTACTACCGTGTTTCCCCAATAAGACCTACCCCGAAAATAAGCCCTACCCTAATTTTTGTAAAACAGTCCAAAATAAGCCCTACCCCGAAAATAACCCCTACCACAAAAATAAGCCCTAGTGAATTCCCCAGGGCTTGGGGGCATGTGGGGTATAAAAGTAGGACTGGGGTGCATGATGAGGATAAAAGCAAGTCAATGTTAAGTAAAATAAGACCAACCCCAAAAACAAGCCCTATTGTGTTTTTTTGGACCAAGAAAATAATAAGACAGTGTCATATTATCGGGGAAACACGGTAGTATTTAACATGGACTATTTTATTGTGAGATCAGTCAGTCAATCAATTAAAAGTTTGATTCTGCAAAGTATATAACTAACCCACCTGGTTTTTATTTGGCTCTTTTTGGAAGCCGCCTCACTTGCAGTCATGGGTTCTGGAAGAGCATGTGGAATTGTAGAGTTCTGAAAAATTTGTTTNAAATGAGACACATTACAAATAGTTATCTGATAATGTAAAATATTCGAAAATGTTACACAATTTTCTGCAATGTTCTGCAAAGTACAAGTAATATAATGGTACAATATACATAATATCATAAGAAAACGGCTTTATGCAGATATAACCCATTTGTTCATTTGTTATTCACAAGGAAGTCATGAGTCCAATTATCTCTCTAACAAACATCTTGATGTATTGTTTATGGAAAGTTTTGGAGAATCAGTTAAAAAAGCAAATCTCCTATAAGGATTATTAGCTAATTTAGAGAAAGTTATTAATGCATCAAGTAGGGAAATGTTCATCCACAAACCTATAACTGTATTTTGCCTTCTAAATTATGTACTGCCACAAGCATAAGCCTCACATTGATGGTATATTCTTTAGCAATTATTTTAGTAATCTTCATCACATTTATAGGAGTCTCGATAAGTAAATGCAAAGAGATAAGTACACTCCAGAGTTTACTCAGCATATTAACAATTTTCATACAATAAACAAAAGCTTCATCATCATAATCAAGAAAATGTGTAAAACATTATTGGAATATACCATGAAGAGAAGATGACATGAAAAGCTTAGCATATAGAATACAGTGAAAGTAATCGGGAGGAGGTTTTCCTAAATAATGAAAATGTTGAATGCTAGATTACTTACATATGCATTGGGTACAGGACAGTCTCTCTTAGCTAGTTTAAAGGCAAAATAGGATACTTGGTAGATGTCAGGTCTCCGTTCTTGATCAGGTTCAAGCATATACCCTGTAACACAATTTAAAGGTTTCTATGGTGCAGAATTATCATAGTGTGGTATGTTTCCAGTAATTCATGTAACATATCATAATCTCATAGTTAATATTTCAAATGCAGAAAAAGTCAGAGCATAAGAACAACCTTTACTGTGTATAGACAGACAAGATTATGCTTAAATGTGAATCTCTCACCTGTTTGATATAGTCTTTATAAAAAGCTATTAAGACTAATACAAAAAAANGAAGCCCAAAATATGCTTACTTATCAAGCAGTGCAACCTGTGGTCATAACGAGAATTGTCTGGAATGGTGAAACTGCCATCACAGATGGCAACTTGACTTTCTCCGAAGGGAAGGGTGAAAAAGCAAAGTTTGTACAATAAGCAGCCCAGTGCCTGAAAGACACAATTTATAGTAGATTTCTTACCAACACAAACAACATTACTAATCATTTAGAGATTTTAAATAAAAAACATACACAAAAACATAGTAAATAATCAAGTCATCACATATTATTAAAAGTATTAAGTTCACCAAACCTGTCAACTAATCAACCAAAACAACAAAGGCAGTGTGACTATGAAATGTAATATGATATAGGGCTCAGGGGGTTAAAAGGCAATGTAAAAATTGTAATTATTTCATTTCCATCNTATGTAAATTTCCAAAAAAATCAGATTCAAACTCTCAGTTTAATTTCACATACTGGAGAATGTGAGCTTGAATCTGATTGAAAAGGGGATGTTGCCCAATGCAACCAAACTCCCTGCATAGTAAATTTAGGGCTAGATTTACTAAACTGCAAAAAAANAAAAAAAAATTGAGCTCTTGTCAATAGCAACCAATAAGATACTTATTCTCACTTCCATATTATTACACAAAGCTAGAATCTGGATAGGGTGCCAAGGGCAACATCTTTCTTTTTCCTTTTTCCACAGCTTATCAAACCTAGCCCTAAATCTCTACAGGATATACAGAAGGACTCTTATTGATTCTATTCCTTTGCAGATAAAGCTTTCTTCCCTCTTTAAAAAAAAAACACTAGAAGAATTTAGCATATCCTACTGTTAAAAAGCAACAATAGGACACAGCAAGTAACCAACAAGGGAGAATAAGATGTCAAGAGAGATGAACAAGAAAGCACTGAAATTGCAGAACGCTATACCAATCAACAAGAATAATAAAAATGTGTAAAGGGTGAAGTTACAAAGTACAAATCAACCCACTTTTCATGCACAACATGGAGTGAAAAACAACTAGAAGGACAGTAGAAACAAAAGACATAGCCAATTTAAATTGTATAATATATTTATGATTTAATAAAATGGCAAACTTTTGCATGTTTAATAAGATACCTGAGTGAACCATAGGGAGGGTTCTGGTGTTTGCTTTTTTCTCGTTTGCAACAGACCGGTTTAAGGTAGTCAACCAGACCTCAATACCCCACAATCCAGTGATGAAGAAAAGTACAATAATAGCAAATGTAATGGAGACGGTCAAGGCACAAGTCTCCAAACAAATGGATTTAATAACGTTCATGCAGCGTGGAGGCACTGGGTGGTCTGCAGCTATAGCACACTAACAGATATATACCAATCCTGTGACATATGGCAATGAGTAAAAGCATCATCAGAAAATGTCCTGTCCATAGTCCTGGTATCAAACCAGCACTGCACAAACCTGTCCTGCAATACAAAAGTCTTGCAAAGGTGTCATATGCAGCTGTCACAACCGGATTACTATAGATAGAATAGATACATCGCAGGTGAATGTAGAAGCATACACAGGTTTAATTTTGTGGTAAAAACTACATGCATTTTAATTTGTGTCTGCATTAGGAATTTTAAACATATACTTTATTTGCATAAGACTGGTAACCAGTGCACTAAAGCAATATGTTTTATATTCAACAGTTTAAGTGTAAAGTATTAAGAAATAACGGTTGTGCGCTTTTATTTACATAGTTAAAATGAACGAAGCATTGGATGAAATCAGTGTGTGTTTCTGATGAATACAATCTGACAGGCGCTAAATTCCTAAATATATGTTCAACAATTCATAAGTGCAGTAGANTACAAGTTGGAAGTACAGTATGGTCAGTAAATATGTTACATTTATAGCTATAAAAGTGAAATAGATGTAGTTAGAAAACTTTCCATAGTAAGGTTTAATGCATGACTCTATACATACGAACACTGTTTATGTAGTTTAAATGAGCAGCTGATCATTTTACAGAGTCAAGAATTACCAGCCTTTGTGTTAGCAAACTTGATGGCAGTAACTGGATTTTGTCCAGCTGTACAAGACCTTGTGCCAGATTCACAAGACACTTCATCTCAGCATTTACCATGTATGGCAAAGAACAAATCTCAGAAACCAAATAAACCCAGATTAAGTACATTCACTTCTATGATAAACTCAAATAAAAAGCAAGTGTGCACTGCTGACTGTTTGCATGTGTGCACACATATATTTTATATATATATATATATATATATATATATATATATATATATATACATATACATATATATATATATATATATATATATATATATATATATATATATACACACATACACCTATATATAAAGTTGTGTAACTTCATCCAGTCGTCCGTGAGCAAAACAAATGTTGGTGCCCCCTTTCCCCCTATGTCTCACATACAACCAAGTATTTTGCCTGCAAGCAGAAATACACACACGCAGATATACACACACTTGCAGTTTTATCCCTTATGCACAAACACAGCTTGTGCAAGTTAAAACATAACTGTTTAATTAAAATTTATAACCATGAATCCAATATTTTTTTTATTTAGAGGCGCATCGAGGTGGTAAAATTTGGTAATGCAGAAAACATATAAAGTTATAAAAAAAAGTAAAGCGCTACGTAATCTGATGGCGCTATATATAAACCTGTTAATAATAATAATAATAATAATAATAATAAAAGGATCCGAAATTCCCATTGACAAAATGTCCTTAATCATGTGAGAGGTAATAAGGTTATAAACTCCAATGGAGAAAGTAAACTGGCTACATATAAAGCAGAAATAATAATAAAAAAACGCAAATAAGGGTACCCACCCTGTTCCCCCTCTCATGGGGACTGCAGTTCCTCTGTAAGATCGGGTCGAGTGCTGGCTGAGCCTTTGCAAGTATTTTACACAATCTTAGAGAGGCTGAAGTGCCTAGAGGGGAGCCCCGTGAAGGAAGTCGTGCCACGAGAAGAGGGTGACTCGGCCCCCCAAAATTCTGACACACTGCATGTGGTAAATATATTTAAATAACCAAATATTTTGTGGTGAAACGTGGGACTTATTCTGATTATTGGGGTTATAAAAGTCTTGTTATAATTCTTGTTTTATGGTGAATCCCTCTTCTTCAACTAAATAACTCAATAAATCAGTACCTGTATATAAATATATGAGTATATATGAGTCATACATATGAGTCAATCAGCCGTGCACATTTGATTTTTGTGTGAATAGCTTTCTCTATAATATTAGTGTATATATATATATATATATATATATATATATATACACACATACACACACCTATACATACACATATACATACATATACACACATACAAATTGTAACCTGTATTAAAATTATTTCTTACCCATATATCTGCTTTTGTTGTAATCGTCTTTCCTCCATATAGGTTGATCATTTCAGGAGCTCTATAGGAAAGTGTAGTATACCTGGAAGCCACAATGCAGTGTTAATACGTACAACATTTTTTTCCTACATGACAAATAAANGGGTTATCCAAAACAGAAACATATGTGCCTCTTGCATGTATATTAATGCAAGTAATAGGTTTAATAAGGTTTATACAAAGTGGCCATTCTTACACAGAATAGAATATTCAGTGGTCCTAGTTTTGTCCTACTTTTTGAAAGTAATGTAGCACATATACATATCCCATCTGAAAGCAGCAACCCCATGAAGAAATTCTTAATCTTTGCTTACTGATTTACAAAGTCAGACTGTTAAGCATAAATTTATGGCAAAGTATTTAATATCCAAAGTAGTAAATAAATAAATACATATCCATCTAAGGATTAAGTACAGTAATGGCTAAGACACCTAAATAATACTATCTGGCATTTTAAGAAAATGCTCCTACCAAAAANGAATGAAGTGTCTTTCCCCTGCAGTGACAAGTTTAGTTATGCTCCGTGATTCCCCAGTCCAAACGCTAACATATTCAGACCTGGTATGGGTATTTGAATCTATCTGGGAAATNTGGTCTTCATGGTTTAATTATATTGTTATATGTTTATCTGATTTTGGACCAGGTCCACATTTAAGAGCACTATGTTCGTAATTAATCTTAACTTTACTCACCAACCTAATTTTCTGGGAAGATTTTGCATCAGGGCTTAGCCCTTACTAATGCAGGGCCAAATCCAAACTTAGACCTGCCACGAAATTAAGCCCTATCTAAATCCCAGTGTGTAAGGCCATGTGCTACAGTACACACAAGCACTCAGANCCCCCTTCTAAGCCCTACCCTGAAAGCAAGCCCTATTGTGAAAAAAAGACAGTGTCTTATTATCGGGAAAGCANGGTATTAGGAGAAAAATNAATGCCATTGTATGCAGGGAGAATACTTTGCTTTTGCTTATTAAATTTGCCTTCCCCTGCAATTCAGCGTGGGTTTGTCAAGGTCTGCCTGTGCACCTATACTGTCTGCACTTACTATCAAAGGACCAGATCCAGACTTACATACTTTTGAAATTACAAGCAAGTGTGCAAAGCCATGCTGAATTGCAGGGGAGGTAAAATNTATGTTATTGTTTGCATGTAGGGAGAATATTTTGCTTTTGCTTATTGCATTATAAGCATTACCATCATTACACTGTTATTTANTCTAGGAAACATCAACTCTCAACTCTACTACTGTTGCAACAGTTGAGATTATCCAGGTGTAACTTTACACTCTTATCTTCGAGTCTGAAATTGGACTGCAGTGTTTATTTTGTATTTCTTTTCAATTGTCATTTTAACATAATAATGTCCAATAAAAGATAAATGATGTACACTTACTTTTTAATCTCATCTTCCACAATGTTTACTCCATCTCTTTGAGGGTTAAGAAATCTATTTGTAGCACTGCCAAAATCACATAAGACATAATTCCCGTTGTCATTTAACAAAATGTTCTCAACCTTAAAAAGGCAAAAAATAAGGTGCATAAGATGATGGATGATGTCACCACAGACTTCCAAAAAAAGTGAAGGTCCACGGTTACCTAACCTAATGAATACTCAATTAGCTCACAAAAGATCTTCCATTTGGTGTGCAAGATAATAAAAATGTACTACAAGGACAGAGATATACAATTTTTTCCCTATATAATTGGAAAACATTTTTAACTAAACATTTTGTAAAGCAAATAAAAAAGGAGAGTTTTCTTGTATCTGGGAGCCCTAATTTTCAATTTGTATGTTGACAAATTGGATAGGGGGCGTAATTAATNACTGCAAAGTGCACTTGTTCACTACTATTACATGAATCCAAGCATGGACTAAAGCTTTAGACATCCATTAATTATCCATTAATAAGCATAATTATATATTCACTTTAAAACTGATTTTTTTTAATATAGTTTTCATATTTAAAACTTAAATTATTATTATTACTCACATGCATATATAAGAATATAAGTTTACCTTTAAGTCTCTGTGAACTATTGGTGTTTTGCATTGATGAAGCCTGGCAACTGCTTCACATGTGTCACAAAATATCCTTAATACCTCAGCCTCAGTGAATCCAGACTGAAGTCTCTGGTTCATTTGATTCACAACTTGTCCAGCTAGAAAACACCGAAAATTTGTCAAGTTTATTTGGTCACGTGTGCTAAGAGCAAGCTTTGTGCTTACAACAATCTATGAGACAATGTACATTTTTAAGACTTGAAAAACATATGTGCCACAATAACATTTTTTGAGTAATGAAACCATGGTGTATTTCCTACAAAAAAACAGTTTGTTGTACTACATCTGAACAAAATCATGTTGAATTTCAGGGTAAGTAGGAATGAATGTTAGTGTTTGCATGCAGGGAGAATACTTTGCACTTTCTGCATATTTATAATACTAATATTTTCAGCAATTTATCTCCCCTGCAAATCAACATGGTTTTCCTCTCCTTACTGATAAGCCTTAAAAGGCTATAAAATGCAAAATATAAAAGATTATACCAGGACAAGGCATCGTATAGCATTNACTGATTAATCAGTATTGATATGTTAATCAAATATCCCCAAGAAAACAAAGTAAAAGTTTGGGATCAAGAAGCAATAAAAGTATACCAAAGGATAGAAAGCTATTTTCTTTTATTACAAGTTANACATTATCCCCCTCCACAAATGTGCTTATAGCTCAGATATACTCAATGGATTCAACATTGCAGAAAGAGTTCATGAATGAAATATAAAGCTAGTTCAATATTTAATATATCTAATTTCTAGTTTTACCATATGAAACTCACCTGCAAAGCAGCACTATGTGTTTAGAGATAATGTATGATGGGCTTTTTTAATATACCAGTCCACTTAGAACTACAGTAGCTTTCTTAGAAGCTAATAACCCACCGACTATACCATACTGACCAAATGTCACAGCAAGCCAATGTGTTCTTGCAGAACACCTTACTATCCAGCCTCTTCATGTTAACATTCACTGGAACGGCTGACCCACATAAGACATACGACCACAGTACTTCTTTAGAGTCATCCACTAAAATATTTTCCCTCTCTTGCCAACCTTTGTTGGTGCCCAGTACTGTACCCACATGCCTCCTAAGGTGGACCACTAACTGCCAACACTGTAAGCTAAATAATGACAGTCAACCATAAGCAATCTTTACTCTTACTGAGGGACTGTACCACAGTTGGGGAAAAAGGAGCAACCAGCAAGATCACAAGAAATGNAATAGACCACCAGAAGCAAACAAATATTTTCCAGTGTTTTACAACAAACATGATACCACCAAGTATCCCTCCATTCCAGCCCTCTCCACCTGCTCCATACTTTCATCATAACAGACTCACATTCCAGTTATACTGGAACCTGTCCAAACTGATACTCTGCATAACCACCTAAACCAGACTTGTACAATTTGGAGAAGAGGTTTTGAGACGAGATAAAATTCTAGTTCACTACCCACTAGTACAAAATAACTAGTAGAAATAATGGAATCCCTGATCAGAATCTGAGACCTCACTGAGTGCACCCCACAACAAGACATAGATGATCTCACTTGTGTGTTTAATGGGGCATAAGGAGTATACTCTGAAAATACCCTAAAGTTTAAGGAGGCCCACAAAGCCCTCTATCAAAGTCAACATCNTGAACATTCTTCCTAGAGTACCCTTTTTCTATTTCTGATCAGGTTTCCGAATTTTTCCACAGAATTCATTTCCATGACTTTTGTAAGACAATTGTCCACAAAAGTCATTGCTAAATCTAGGTCTGGGCTTGCTAAACAGTAACCACGTTGGAAAATCTGTCAGTCCTCTAAAATCTCACCCCTGGCTACCTTCTTTCAAGTTTCCCACTCCACATTAGGCCAATTTTTTTTTACATGTTGGAGATGGTCAATGATCAATGCTTTCATACTACACTGGAATACAATACAATAAGAAGGGTACAAGATTGCCAAATTGATAACAATCAAAACGGACCCAATACATCCATCGTTTTCTCTTTTTTAAGAATATTTAATTAAAAGCCAATCCTCACTTGTTTTAATGTTGATTCTTCAGTAATAAGAATTGCTTAGAAAAAAAAAACTATTGTTAGTCATACACTAATGTCTGGAATATTCTAAGAAAATGTATACATATGCAAGCAATACCCTGTTGTATAAGCATCCTCCGATTCAACTATTGAGGCATGAGAGAAGGGCAGTATCATATTTCCTAATATATGTGATCATCTTATTTGAATGCTGTGCCCTGAAGTGAAAGTTATTTTTGTTCCCTGATACTTAAAGGGACAGATTCTTAAATTCCATATCTTCCTCTGCACCACTGTGAGCTTTAAGGATAAAATATGTAACGAAGTTTTGCATGATTTACTGTGCGGGAGGCACATGATGCAGAACAGTTTACCCAAAGGATCTTAAATATTCATATTAAACAACGTCCATTTTTTTTCAAGCTTTTTCAAATTTAAAAGATTCAAATTTTTCTTTAAATATAGCGACATGTATATGACATGCGTTATGCTATGGTAGTTGCCGAGAACTTTTACATGTAGCCCAGATTTCAGTCTACCTTTTTATACACATCCTCATGCACTGTGGGAAGTCAGTAAACACAGCAGTAAAAATATTTGGACATTAAATAAAAGAACAATCTTATGCTTCATTATGTGCTTTAGATTACAGTGGTTTGCAGTATAAATAACGTACAGTGTTTTGGGACAAATATTGTAATGTCATAGTAATACTGAAATATTTCTGTGGGCAATAAAACAGCGCATATTTACCTCTACAATATTCCATAAGGATAAGGATCTCCCAGACGTTATCACTAACAGAGTTTACAGCACAGTCTAAATAGCCAACAATATTCTTATGGCCAGATAGCTCTTTCTGAGAAAAAAAAATACATTATTAGCAATGAAACATGTCAAAAGTGTCAGAAATGTAAAACTACAGAACTTGTGATCAACATATATAACAACAAAGCTAAATATTTTAATAATACCACACTATAACTACACTTATTTGGGAAAACAAAAATCGCTTACTAGTATGGTAAATATAATTTACAAATTTGCTATACAGCTATGTCACTTATATCACGTTCTGTGTGGAAACCACACTACACATACAAAAAGAAGCCTTTACTTTCATAGAAAAGTTTTGGTGAACCAAATCATGTCAACCATGAAGAAATGCAAACAATGTGGCTNCGCTTTACAGAAGAAGAACAGCCTTGACAATTAAGGGGGATTTAATAGGGAGTTTTTCTAAAACGCATTTCCAAAAGCCTTTTTTCATTATGGGCACAGGAAAAGAAGGGTTTTTTTATGAACCATAAATATAATTTACTTTATATCTCAAGAGTAATATTTTCCCAGCATATTATAACTTAATAAACACATTTCAATAAAGGGTTTTTGCTAGGTTTTTCGAAATGTTACTTAAATGAATGAAGTTTAGAAGTCTTCGGGTGGGCTACATGAACAGCATTACGCTGGCCTATTGTCTCTTTATCTGTTGACTATATAAAAAAAAACTCTCTCTTAATTTATCTGATAGATTTAAACTAGTTTTAAAAAGACTATCATACACAGAAGATTAAACGGTTTTACATTACCGGATGTAGAGGTCTGTTGAGTTATCGATAAAAAATATCTGTACCAGATCATGTCTCATGGCCACACACTGATATATCGTTATTGATAAGATTATGTACTACTATCAGGGTATTACAAAGTAGCACTAGACAAAATAAACTGTTAATTTAACACTGAGCATCCATGTAATTTGTGTGAACTTATATGGATATGTGACCTTCTATATGGACATATATGAATATTGGTTTTAAAATGGCATACGAATAACAAGGAAAAAGTGACTCCTTGTTAATTCATTTGGAGTGTATCTAGGATTCAGTTTGTTTGCCCTCAGATCAAATGCCCTGCTTAAAAAAATAAAGCAACTGTTTTTTGCGGGGTGGTAACCTGAATGCAGGAGTAAATGAGTATGTGTGAGTGTAAGTGTGGATTGTGAAAAGGGATTGTGAAAAGGGATTGGACATATTTCCATTTCATTAACAGAATAACTTCAGTTATGGATGTCTGTAACCTGATGTTCATTCTGTGCACGCACACATTTGTAGAGATGTATGATTGTTTCTTCCTTACATACGGATTCATAAGTAATGTACTGTAGATATGTGAATTAACACNTAAAAGTCACATGGAGTATTTAGTTTCCTGCTAGGAAGGGTGATGTTTNCAGAAAATATGTGCTGACCTGACAATGCAGTTATCAACAGTTACACTGGATGAGTCGATGTGGAGAGAATTCAAGCAGAAAAGAATTAGATTGTATTTATTTAAATAATGTTAAAATGTAACCTAAAATATTAATTAGAAATTCCAAATGTCAGGTAAGAAAGCTATACCCTATAGCAATTAACTAAATAAATGCTGAATTACAATACATTATATAGACTGACAGAGGGAAAAATGTAATAGTCATTATCCCTATGAACAGCTGACAATGTTTTTCATGAAAAAAAANCCAGATACATTATAGCTAAAGAAAAAGCTATCTAAAACACACAGGATTAGCTATGAAACATAGTACCTTGTCTCTTTCATACAGGACCCACCCGGTATATAACTTTTTAGAATTGGAGTTTAATGAAGGCAGAAATCTTGTTTTCCTCTCACTACACTATTGCAAACATCAGGTTCTTAGAGATCACCACAAGGAATGCAGGGAAGATTAGAGGCCAAACAGAGTTACAACAAGTAAACAAACTCCAGCATCCGTTATATTTATATATTTATTTTAAAAGGACAAAGACCTACATTGATATATCATTAAGGATTTAACTCTACAGGAATATAAATATATATATATATATATATATATTTAAACCCATTTAATATTAATTCCACATATTTATTTGTATCCTCTGATGGGAGAGGTATCTGATTCACTAGTCCCTCATACTAGTGTGTGTGTGTTGGTCCTTGTCAGGGACAAACAAATAAAACATTACTGCTTGAAAAATTGTGCATGCTGTATTCCCTGA